>VXBQ01008379.1:111863-178147 GCA_013400175.1 Phainopepla nitens
GGCTGCGAGCGGCCGGGGCAGCGCTTGGCCGCGGGGCGCCGCCCGCAGCCCCGCCAGCATGTCCGCCAAGGAGCGGCCAAAGGGCAAAGTGACCAAGGACAGCGTCACCCTCCTGCCCTGCTTCTACTTCGTGGAGGTGAGTGGCCGCTACGCCGTGCGGGCTGGCCGGGGGCTGCGGCGGGCGCGGGGACCGGCGCGGAGCCGATCCGCGGGGAGCGCGGTGCGCCCGCGGAGAGCGAGCTCGACTCGGTGCTCTCCCCGCACCATCTGATGCAAAACCCTTACGTGATGCTTTGTCTCGCCAAAATCAGCGTCGAAGCTTTCTGTAAGGAGCGGGCATAAATTAATCTCATCTTTCGAGCCTTTTGAAGGACGAATTATCTCAAATAATTACTCAGAACATGAAAGGGTTGCTCAACTAAATCGGGCTGTGTGCACAGGAACGTCTCGGGAGGAAGACATGTTTCAAGAAGGGCTGGCTTCCAGGCAAATGCAGCTCGCATTGCTTTGATAGAACAAAATCACGTTCAGAAGGGAATGCTTAGAAAAATAGAAGTGTTCTCAAATAGGTAATCACTGGTGTATTTTGCTGACCCCTGGAGTATGTGTTTCCTCTAGAGCTGAAGATGTCTGGAAAACAGAATGAGGTTCTCAGCACATCTTCTAGGGCAAAACCTGCTATGGCTGCTCAGCTGGTAGCAGGTGGAGTTGCAGAGACACTGGCTGCTTGGTGTGTCACTCGGAGGCACCCACCCTCCCTGGAAAGTATAGTCACTTAGGTACTTCTGGAAGATCATGAGTGGACACAGTTTAAGCTTAAAGAAACCATTGTGATGAGGATTTGTTTAATGGCACAGCAGAAAGAGGAAGGTAAAAATGCTTATGGATTGAGTAAAGTGTTTCGTGTGACCCTACTTACAGGGAAGAGAGCCTGAGGCACTTTGAGGTACCTAACTTAGGTAGGAAACAGATTGTGAAAACAACGTGAAGAATGTAATGGTAAAATACCATGTAAGTCAACTACACCTGGCACTCAAAAGCATAAAATACATATAATACTTAATATATAAAAATAAAAACATAGGGTGAAATATAAAACAAAATATATTTTCTCTCAGATGCATCTGAAGGGCTTTGGAGGTTCTCTAGGAGGTAGAACAGGGTTGGGTTCAGAAGGAATTTTAGGTAACAGTGGGGCGTTTCCGTTCTGTAAGCACCTGGATATGGTCAGCAGCTAACACTAACCTGCACCAACTGGAAAGATTAACAGAGACTGGTTATATGGAAGCATCAAGCTCATCCTATCAATGTGATTAGGCCTGCTCAAGAAAAGCCCTTTGATGGAAGGCACTTGCTGTGCCATATATCTTATATTAGCTTTGCATAGGCGGAGACATCAAGCTTGGAGAAGCCCTTAAGAAAAGGTAAGGGGCTTCTTCAGTCTCTGTGCTCTTTGCTGCTTTGGGAATCCAGACAGGAAGGGAGGTTGCTGTACCTCAGCCTGAGCAAGACTCTAACGCTGGAAATGATGCAGAGGTCCTGCAAGACACAACAGAACTTGTACTGTTAGGTGGGCTGTGCTTTGGCTGCAGCAAGATGGGATGAAATGCAGAGCAACAGCACGAAGTGTGTGCCTGCTGCTCTTAAGAACTGCCTTATGTAATTATGATTGCATACATACACTTTCCCTAGAAGCTCCCTGCAGCTGTTACAAGGAGGAATAAGGTAAAGAATTCTGTGAGCAGTGAAGAACCTACACTAAGCTCTGCTTACAGCTCCCACATGAGGCAGGCAAGTTCTCCACTCAGGTCTGGACTGTTAGGTCCCCCAGCGAGTCATTTCAAGCTTCATTTTAAAATATGTGGAGAACTTTTCAATACCTAGTTGCTCTGAGGGAGTCAAAATCCTCAATTAACAGGAAGGTCTCTTAATGAACTTTCAGTTCTTCTAGGTTATCCAGTCACAGGAGCAGTCAAGAGCCTGTGTGAGCCCTTCCCCACCAGGAATAATTTCTGATTATTGAACTAAAGACTTGCAGCCCCTCTTGAACTGAAAAGTACGAGCAACATCCAGAGAAGAAACTGACTGCAATACAACTGAACCTAAATGTTGATTAGGGAACTTTTTGGTGAGTTATCAGCCCTGTCCCATTACATAGCAGGAGGATTTGAAACCATTTCCCACTTTGCAGTTGAGTACTCAAATCACTGGGGTGAAAGGGTAACAATTCATGTGATACTTGAAAGGAGCGTGTAGCTCGTGTTCCCTGTGCACGCCCACCCACGTTAGCACACATGTGCACTAATCCTGATCAGACCAACGAGAATGCCTTTCTAAAGCTTTGGAGCACAGCAAATGTCAGCATTTCAGCAGCATCAGGGAAAGGACAGGATGACTTAAAATCTTCTGTTGTGATTGGCTCAAACAGAACCAGATTAAGTTGTACTACATAAAGAGGGATTTATTCAGAGATCATTTAATTGCAATGACAAGTTTGCAAGTGTAAGGGATAGAGGAGTCATCCAGTGTGGCTGATGGGCATTACCATGCAATAAGGATTTCCTTTGTAAGCAGGAGGTAAGGTCCTGTGCAATCCAACAGCAAGCTAACTACTTAAACCCAAAACTTACCAACTTTAAATAAGGCTTTCTGAATTTTAAAGCTTTTACTTTCATAAATGGATGGTAAGAAACAGGCTTTCAACTTCTTGCCTTTGAATGCTGTCAGTTCTTTTATGTTTGTTTTTTTCCTTTTGGCAGTCATCCACTTTTATTTTCCCTTCTTGGTCATAGCAGACAGTGCCTTCCCACTCTAAATTGCAACAAAAAAAAGCCCCATAGCCCATTAAGTTCTCACCTTCAAACAAGAAAAGTAGGGTTTGCTGACATCCACTTTCCAGCAAAACCTATTTAGGTGGTCTAGGCCTAAGGAAAAGCACATTGTTTAGAAAATACATTTCTGAAAATGTACTTGTGTTTTTGCTCTCGAATGCTAGACAAAAGCATAGACTTGGAAAAAAAGATGTGTTGAAAGTTAAATTTTTTTTTCAACATGGTAGGAAAGGTATGTATTCATGTTATACAAATGAAATATATTTTAAAGGGTGAAATGATGAAATAATACATGTAACAACCAATATAATGCAGGCATGCAGAACCTTAGAAACAACAGCACACAAATACAGTTCTGACACTGAGGGGTTTCAGATGTTAAGATCCTTAAGAATGTGTTATGAATGAGATTAACTCCAGTAAACAAATGTATTTAGTGGCAGTGACTTTCAGGCTTAGATAAAAATATGATTACACAGAATGTAAGCAGGCCAACTGCTCAGAGAAAAGGAGACTGAGGTGAGACCTCAAAGCTGTTTACAGCTTCCTCACAAGGGAAAAGATGAGGGACTGGTCTCTCCTCTCTGGTGACAAGCGATAGGACCCAAGGGAATGACAGGAAATTGTGTCAGGGGAGGTTCAGGTTGGATATGACACAAAGATTCTTCACCCAGAGTGTGGCTGAGCACTGGAACAGACTCCCCAGGGCAGTGCTGTCAGGCACATGGTGTGACTCTTGGGGATAGTCCTGTGCAGGGCCAGGAGTTGGAGTTCAGTGGTCCTTGCGGGTCCCTTCCAACTCAGGACATATTCCATGAACTAATGGTAATTTTAACTGGCAGGTGCTTCCAACAGAAGAGTTAAAACATAAAACTAACATGCTTCTCATAAGATAATTAGAGCTATTCTTCATTTACACACAGGAAAAGCAAAATGAGAATCGGGAGCTTTGAAAGGAAAATCAAGAGATAGCTTCTGAAAAATGTGGATGGGTCATTCTCTGAAAGCCTTAGAGGCAAATAAACATTATGAAGTAAATCTCAACACATCTTCAATTACATGTTTTCAAGTTTTATGATTCATAAAATAAAATAACTTGATTACTTATCCTATGTCTTGTAAGAATGTTTTAGAGGTTATTTTAAAGGACTGGTAATAGTTCTGCATAGCAGAACCTCTGATTAGCACACATTCCCGAGAGCTGAATAATTTTAGATTGCCTTGTACGCACTTACCTGAAGGACGTGGTAATCATCAACATCAGGCAGTTAGGCCTCTTTTATTCCTAATTATGCTTAAGGCATTTTAGGGTTCTGTAGATTGACTGTATGGGTTATCTGAATTTAATTTGCATAGCTGAGAAAGATAAAGCTTTCCATGAAAATTCATAGTCCCTCTGGCCTAGTGGGAATTACTTTTCATGGTAAAAAGTCTACATACCTCTGGGAGATCTTGAAAAAGAGTATTTGTGGAACAAGTTTTGGGTTTTGTTAACTGACTTTGTTTTCAGCATATTCAGAGTATATCATTATTATATTCACTTAGAGAAGAAATAGTGATGTCTTGAATTTTAATATCAATCTGGAAAACTTCCAGAGTTACGTAGTTTCCATTCCTGGCAGAGTGGTCACACGTTGGAGTCAGGACAGCCAGATTTCTCTCAGTGAAGGAAATAAGACTATCTTTACTCAGGCACTCCTATTTCAAAAACTCCTGGTTTAAATCCCGTTCTCATGGAAGTTGAATAAATTTTGCCTTTGACTTCAGTGGCATTACTGCTTCATCCAGTGCCTCATATGTGGGAATGCAAAAGGTCAAAGTGTTGTCAATCTGCATGACTTGATGCATTTATTCTCCAGCTAAATTGTATTGCTGTAGCACAGTCTTCATCTACTGGCTGTGTAACTTCCAGGGACTAAAATTGGAGATACACTGGACATTGTCCCTTGTGCTGTTAAATATTCTTCCTTATGTTGTCTTCTAGACTCTGTGTTATGAATGCATATGGATACAACTTCTTTTTCTACATTTTCCAGAGCTTAGCCAGGCCTTAATCAGTTTGGAAGCACTTCTTCCAGTAGTAGAAGACCACTTATTTTCCCTGTTCCCCAAAGGAGTTGGAATCCTCACCAGCAGAAAGCCCAAAGATCTGTTATTATTGTAGAACTCCAGGCTGCAGAACTCAGGAGGTCATGAGACCCCACTGAAATAAGTGCATGTGTCTCAGTAACAGATGCTTTACTTCCTTTTTTTTCTAACATACACTGAGAGAGCTGGGCTTGAAACATCATTTGGTGCTCAGTAGCACTCCTTAGTCACATCTGGAGTGCTTTTCAGCTGTTCAGCCGTGCATGGCCCACAGTATATGACCTGCAGGTCATGTATATGTGAGACTGCAAAAGACAGAAAAAATCAGGAGAGTGCAGTGATTAGAATAAAAGAGAGAATAGGCTATAGGAATAAATCTTCCTTCCTAAGCACAGGATGTTCAGATCTAATGTAAGAATTAAACTCTAATGCTGTGCCTTGGAGGTACAGTGTATTCATATTCCTTTCTAGATTGGTTTTCTGTTATACTTAAATTAACTGGGGGCTGCACCCAACAAAGATCTCCAATGGCAGAAGATGAAATTATCCCTTTGCTACTGTCAAAGTAGCATAATATTTTCCAAATACGTCTTTTTCTCTCAAAGAGTCAACCACATGTGATAGGAGGAGAAGGAGAAATACACTTGGCTCTCTGCTCATTGAGCTTATCTAGTCATGTGGCTCTCAGAGGATAGATGTCAGGTGTGTTTATAAAGCTGCATTACAGACCAATATCCTCAAAATATTAGGGGGCTGTCTGAGACCTGAGGAGGCTGCTATGCATTCAGAGCAGCTGTATAATTCATTGGCCAATTCATCGATGTTGCATCCTTCCTGTCACTTCTGTGCTTATAGAAGAGCCATACAGCCTGAAAAATACCAGCTTTTAGCAGGAGATGACCATAAAAAGGGAATGAAAAAGGAGGTGTCACACCAGTGCCAGGGCTGTCTTTGGAAAACAAATGGAAATGCCACGAGCTCGATGTTCCCTCTGGTTTTGGCTATGTGCTTGGCAAATGTGGATTTTGAGTAGTTCTCAGTAAAAGAAGGCGCTGCTTCCTTTTCAGTCCAGCAACGTCCTCTTGACCTAATACTTCCAGCAGTAAAAGAAAGCCTAAATATGTTAGAAATTAATGGAGATACATTTTTCCAAATTGCTACCTCTTCCAGAAATTTATAATCTTCCCATCTGTGGTCTTCTTTCATAGTTATTAAAAATCTATTACTCTGGAGCCAAAGTTAATAAAAACCAGCATGCTGTGGAAGCTTAACATGCACAGGAGCTGAGCTATTACAAACATGGTCTCTTATCTGATGATCCTGTCACTTAAAAGTTCAGTTTGTAGGGAGTTCAGAAGTGGCTAAACAGCATGGGAGGAAGCCATTTGAGAAGGGCTGGCACCTACAAGATTAAATTTATTTTTGTATATATGGAAATCATCATGCTTTAGAGAATATTATAAATTGTAGCATTGTATAGGGACTTGCAGCTTTGTCTCTTAAGAGATGGAGTATTTGAAGAAACTTCTAGCTGAAATTTGGTGACACTGACCTGAAAACAACCTCCTTTTGTTGAAGTGCTGCTGTTCTTGATTTACCATAACATTGCAGCAGAGGCATAAAATCGATTTTGTAATCAACAGTACAGGTAATATCCTAAATCTCATTGTATGTAGTTATTAATTGATTAGAACTGATTAATATTAATTGATTATAATAATGCAATCAAACAATAATCATTAAGATAAGGAGTCATCAATTATGTTTGGGATCACACTGAAAAGAAGTGCATCACTGGTGTTTTTGTGTTTTAAATTTCTGCCTAAGAATTTACTTTAAACACTATATATATATATATATATAAAATACGTAATACAGAAAATTTGTAAAGTATTTATAGATCACTCGTCCCCAAAAATATTTTTGTTAAACAATTTCTTTTTGTTGGTTTCTCCCTGTGTAATTGCTGCTTCACATATATTTATGAGAAAAGAAAAAAGAAAAAAAAGCGCTTTTAGGGTTACTGTGCATTTAGCACAACTGAAATTTCTGAAATAAACAGGAATCATATCACTGATACATCAGCTCTGGTTTTGGTCTTACACATACTGAGACCCTGTTATTAAGATCTGGTAAAAGATAAGACATTTGAAGAGTTGCATGGAGATAGCTGTTGTATTTCCAAAGACATCTGGGATTTGAAATTCAACTTTAAGTTTAAATTAAATCAAATAGCATTAAGTCAAGGAGAAGAAAGACTGTTATATCATGTATCTGTACATAATTTCCACAAAAGTTAGACAGTGGTGAGGCCCAAGTACTTTAGAGAAAAGACTAATTCCGAGTCAGTGCAGGCCAGATGAAACCTGCATCCAGAAAAGGGATGAGGAGCAGCAGAAACTCAAGTTCAGGCAGGAAAGCAAAAAGCCTTTATACAGATGGAAGCTTTGAATTTCTGAAAAGATGGAATGCCTTCTTTTATAAGCCTGAGACATTTAAGAATTAAGTTTAGAACATAAAAATAAATCTAAAAATCTCATTTTTCTGTCAAGCCAGTCCCTTGCTCTATTGGCATCCCATGCTTACTACTCTCTCTTCAGAGAGTCATGGGTTCTCAAAAATGAGAAAATGGCAGAATTTGGCTGATGCCATTTCTTAATACTGACCTATTCTGGAAGGTGTTGAATCACAGTAATGCCCTCAGTATTCACAAGAAAGGATAAGAAAAACCCATCCTCTTTCCATTCTCTCCTGTCCATTGTGAATCTCTCAGTGAAGTACAGCAGGACAACAGCCAGGGTGGCTGAAAGCTGCGGTTTGTAGTGGGCTAAGGAACACCTTGTCTCCTCCATTCCACTGCTGCCCTCTTCCTTGTCTCATCCGGCTGTTGTGCCTTGTCATTTAGACCATGAATTCCTTGGCATGGGGATCCACATCTATGATAAATTTAATAGAATCTTCCACAATGCCACAGACTTGTCATGAGAACTAAACATAGTTATTAGTTAGACCATCCTTCTCTCCAAGACTTGGCAAAATTTTTTTCATTCTGGGAAACCAATGGCATTCATTTGCTATCTCTTTGAGGCAATCCTGTTTATTGCCTTTGTACTTGATTGCTTACAAAGATTCCCCAATTCCCAGAAAACAAGAGAGACATCAGGAGGCAGCTCCCATACTCAGGAACCCCTTGCTTGCTGTGGAAGGATTGCAGAACAACCTAAGAATCTGAGAAGTTCCTGGCCATCCAAGCCTAAAAAATATTTACAAAATATAAAATATCCAAACAGTGTATCAGGTAGCCCATAATCCTTTCTTTTGACAGCTGAGCCAGCCTGCATCTGGCAAATTATGTCTTGACTTTCTCTGAAAGCTACATCCATGCTACTTCTCTCTTTTCTGCCTACCTTTTATACAGGCAACATCAGCATGGAATCTGGGTATGAGTTCATGGTAAGAGAGGACACCCAGACAGTGCAATTTAGCAAAGCAAAAGTCACAAAACTGCAACCTACAAAACAGGTTCAGACATCTGAGTACGTGACATTTCATGGCTGAATTCTCACAAAGCCCATGAATTTTATGTTATTTTCCTGAAGATAAATGGGGACTTTTTGCTTAGTTAATTGCTGACAAATATGAGAGTAAAATATAAAACCAGCAGTGTACAATTTTAGAGAATTTATAGAAGCCAGGGATTCACAGGTTCTGTCCACTCTGATAATACTTCCCTACTAAGCCTTGACCTTCCAGTGACCCATTTGCAAGATTGCTGCTGTCACACCAGACTTTACTCCTGCATTACAGAGTGGAGTGGAGTTGTAGGTACTGGAGACCTCAAGGCTATAAACAACTGACACAATGGTCAGATAAAGAAATGCAGAACTGCAACTGGCAAAACTGAAGAGTAACAAAGAGATCAAAACCAAGAATCCAACATATGTGCACCATGCCACATATAGTAAATTGGGATGTAATGTGAACAGACAAACCAAGAGAGAGAAGGTGTACAACTGCATTAGCAAACATAAAAATGAACCAAAGTAGTTCCTGAAATGAGGAAGAATCACCATCAATATTATACTGCTCCTGAGAAAGGATTTGGGATGTGCTACACTGCAGCTCATTTTACACTAAATAACTACTTGTTACTGCTAGATATAAATACAAAAATCTTTCTGAGATGTACCATAGAAAGATATGAAAGTAAAACAAATTAGCCATAACCTGATTTCTAAGGTTTAAGGAGCCTGTTTGATGAGCCTCCATCCTGAGTCCTTGCAAACTCTGTACAAACCTGTAGCTTGTGAGTAGGAATGATGATATCCTATTCAGTAGGCTACAACATTAGAGGTTCCTTGTTTCATACACTCAAAATCATGGAAAACTAATCTTACACAAGTTTTAACAGAAGCATCTCCATGTACCAGGGGGTGCCCCAGCAATTTTGGGCCCAGAGGTTAACCAGTAACCAACTTCTGAGTTTTGGACAGAACCGGCATGGCTCCTGTACATACAACCTGTAGCAAATTATGCTGGCACTGTGCATCCTGGACAACCTTAATCCTCACAAGTAAACAAGAAGCACCCCAAAACGACCCCCAGGGCAATCACAGCATGTCCCACAGAAGAGAGATGAATAGCCTGGAGAACTGTAATCCCCCACTTCTGAACTCCTCTCCCAGCCATCTCTTCTTTCAGTCCTCTGTGATCTGTCATTGTGATAGCTGTCCTGTGGCTCTTGGCCAGAAGAAAGGTTTGTTACGTGCCCCATCAGTTCAGAGAAGTTGTTGTTGTGCTGCTGAATGCTGCTTTGGTTTGTCCTGCGCTACATAACACACAGGAAGTTTTCTCCTTACAGCATCTCTGAGTGTTTGCATCCTTGTTGAACTCTTGGGAACAGAGAACATCTTTCCTGATGCTTGGACTATTCCTCACTCAATATAGCAAAAGCTTTTAAAATATTAATAATGTTACTTTTTATTAATAGCAAAGTTCTGTGGTTTAATGAAGGCTTTTAACTTACAGTTTAAGAAAATAGCAAGGAGGAAAAACACACAAAAAAACCTCTTTTTAAAAAATAAATAGAGCACAAATCAAACTTTTTCAGAAGCTATGCTGATTATCTTTCTGACTTTAAGTCTCTAAGCTGAACAGAGTTTGCCCATTTGGGTCAAACTTTAAATTTACAGGTCTAAATTAAAAGATAAACAGGGATCTTTCTCCATTAGCCATCCAAGGAAGAGTATAAAGACTTATTAGCCAGGATTAGTCAGGAATTGATGTTGGGGGTTTTATTATTCTAATTAGGCACAGGAAAATTCCTATTCCATTTTGTAATTAAAACAATACACATTCTACCACCTAATTATATTTGACATTTTCAAGGTGTTGGGCGCCAAAGTCTATAATTACAGAAATGCTGCTGCCTTAAGCAGAACACTCCATAAATATTCATGTATTAAATAGCCAGTTATACTGTTTAGAAGACTTTAGAAACATTTGCCTTTTCGTTTTTAGAAATGTTAGACTTTCCAAAGACACATTTTATATTTGTATTTTTAAAAAGATGAGAAGAAAAACGTCCTTTGGGATCTGACATACTGTATATAGCAAGTTGACTACAGACCTATTAATTAGTATTGTAAGAAGTTATGTCAGAGATTCTTAATCCTTTAGAATTTTATCTTTTCTTTAGCAGAATGGATAATTACAGCCAGAAATAACATGGGAGTCCTGTACTGAAGTCATAAGACAGTAAAATGCAATTCCTGAAATTCCTTGATTTTTTAATTACTAATAGAGTTACAGTTTACATACAGTAGTTTAAAGAAAAAGTTACTCACTACCTTTTATTTTAGTGTTCCACAATAAAATACCACTTCAAATATCGCCAATTTAGTTAAATTGATAGTTAAATACTGCCATTTAAAACAGTTGCCTGCCTAAAAATACTGTGTTCCAAGTAGAGTTCACCTTGTGGTTAATGCAGAAGCTGTTGTTCAAAGAGAGACTTTCCCTTTCTGATATTGGAGAAATGGAAAAAAACCTGAAGATGAAACTCTGAATGCAAGGTGTTCCGTGAGTGGGCCTGATCTTCGTTTCCATTCTGGGAAATTAACCTTTGGGGACATCTTGATAAAAGGGCATAATTTCTCCAAAGAAGGGACAATAGGCATCTGCTTGTTTTGTCCATTTAGCCCACTGGAATAAGTTTGTGTCCTCTTGTAAGGTGCTTTGTCCAATGGGACATGGACCCTGACTAAGTCATTAAGTATGACTTTCAAACAGTTAATAATAAGAGACGTTGCAAATGTTTCAGGAGTTAAATGTAGCGCAGAAGGGAAGTTGAAAGCTCAAATGCTGTGCAGAATTTCAATGTCCTAGCAAGAACAGCAGAGTCAGTGCAAGCTCCCTGCACACCAGGACACAGTACACTGTGGCAGCCTTTAGGTCCAGAGGCCCCTTATCCCAATCAACAGGATGTCTGTGCAGGCAGGTGTTGAGAGAGTGCCCCACAACAATCTAAATTATTCCCAGAGTCTGAAGAGTTCAGGGAAGTCCTGTTTCATCCTGCACATCTATATAATGACTGGAAGCAATCTAGCCCATGCTGACTAATCATGCGTGCTTGCATTGTGGTCAGTCAGGCTGCATCCAGCACAAAAGGAGGATTATATATATTATATTACATATACATATATATATATGTATGTATATATATGTGTGTGTGTGTGTGTGCATATATATGTATATATAATATGCATTATATAATGCATCCTAGTAAAGAACTGGACTTCTTCGTGTGATGGGCAAGAAGCAGGTCTAAATTTCGTGACATTGTATGTAATACATATTTCTGTCATTATATAATAGTTATAATTATGTATCACATAATATGTATTCCATATTGTGTATGTTATATGCTGTACATAATATGTATGTATGCTGTAGTATGTGAGTGCAAATATAGATGTGTTTGGGTTATACATATTTTATATATATACATATATATACACTCACACACACACATATATATATATACACAGTGCACACTATTTACTGAAGCAAACTTCCTACATGCCTGGTCTTATTTCTCTGATGCTCAGAGCACTTAAATATGCCAATCCACATTTCCTCCTTTTGTACACAATCACAGCCTCTATACTATGTGACATTACAAGGCAATCAACTTGAACACAGATATAACCAGACAAGCAACATTCTTCCACTCACCACCCTCTTCAGAATTTGCTTGGAATACTTTGAAGACAAAACTCACCCTTTTCAAATAAGCACATCAAAGATAAGCTGTTCTTTTTAAACAAAAACTCATATTAAAAGATGTTTTGATTAAATTTATCTAGAATCTTCCTTCTTCAATCACCCAGAATTACATTTTATGCCCAAAGAGCCTGAATTTTGTAAGCTCAATGCTTAAAAATCGGAAAATTGCCTGTTAATGCAAGAAACCATTGTCCCTCTGCCATGTAGAGCAGATTTTATTCATCATTTTCCCAAAATATATATGGATCTCATTTTACCTCTGCTTTTATATTGCATTGTAGAATGGGATGAATGACATTGATTTTAAACAATCAGTTATTTTTGTAAATGTGAACTGAGCATTGCAAGAATAATTAAGTATGCTCAAAATTCTTTTAGGACAGTCACTGTTTCTCATAATCTCAGATGCCATTAAGCATAGGTACCTTTATTGCAGTACAGACACCACAAGGACTCATTGCATCTCAGTGGCGGAGCAGGAAGTGGTTCTGGTATTGCTTTGTTCATGAAGGACTCTGGAAAACAGCAAACCAAATGTGTTTCTGAGTGTTTATTAAGGAGGATGCAGAGAATAATCACATCTGCTGGTCGCCCAGAATGCCCCAACACCCATCTGCCAGGGCTGCTCTCTGGGTTCACTTACAAACCAATAGCTTTAAAATGCCTTTTTGCTCTATCTTCTCTTAATTTACTTCTTTCCACAGAGATTTAATGGTTGATACTGTGCTTTAAGGAGCTCGTGGTGAGCAGAGGTGAATTTGAGCTCCCAGAAGGGCCAACTCTGCTCTTAATAAATTAGTGGAAGTAATTGCAAAGGGTTAGATAACTAAATAGCTAGAGGATAAAAGAATTGTGAACCATAGTCATCAAGGTTCTAAACAGATTGAGTCTTGCCAAAGTTAATTGCTTTTTTGATGGAATTGCAAAATGGATGTGCATTATCACATATTTAGATTCTCGGGAAGGACTGGATACTGGTTTTCATTAACTATTACTTTGAAACTTAATGCAAAATGGCTTTGATGTAAAGACTGTCGTACATGATAGAGAGTTGCTAAAGGACCAAAAAGGGTGGTTGATGAACAGCAGAGTGCTGAGGCCCCACATGGGAAACTGCAGTTCTGATACTTCCCTTAAAAAAAATTTAAATCAAAGTTTTTCTGTAAATGATTCATAGATGAAAAGGCTAAATTATATGTGCTAAAGATTGGGCTGGGTTTTTCGACTAGCTTGGTAGACAGCAGGGTTATTGATATCAACTGAACAGTATCGTATCTCTAGAGAATTAATTATTTAGAGATAGTAAAAGAGGCATGACAGGGAGCAGTGAGATATAAACAACAAACATCAAAGAGATTTATTAACTGACTATGTTGTCTTTGCAAAAGCATTGCTATTTCATTTCCAAACAGTAATTTGTTGCTTTCTTCTCTTCTAGTTGCCCATATTGGCATCTTCTGTTGTTAGCCTCTATTTTCTTGAACTTACTGATGTCTTCAAGCCAGTTCACTCTGGATTTAATTGCTATGACAAGAGTCTGAGTATGCCATACATTGAACCTACACAAGAGTCTGTTCCCTTCTTGATGTTGCTTAGTCTGGTTTTTGCTGGACCATCAATTACGGTAAGTTTGAAGTGCTACTGCACTTAATAAAGATTTTGAACAGAGTTTCAGTTGGCATAAAGAAAATAGCTCCTTTGGTTTCAGTTAGGCTGTAGAGCGTCATCCAGGCTAGCTTCCTTAGGATTTTAAATTCATGTTTCATTCTTCTGTAACAAAAGGAGATATACTCCTCAGAACATTCCCTGTAGCACTTCATCTACTCTCACTGTGTTGATGGTGGGCTTTAATGTTAAGAAATAGCATCTACAGCTGGATGAGAATAGCTTGAATCATTCTGTTACGCTGTACAAATATTTGAACTTTTACAGACAGGGCATTTCCGTACTCTCAGATACATCAAAAATGCAAGATTTTTTTTTTTTTTTAATGGAAGCCATTCACAACCCTGAACTTGCCATTTTTGTTAGAACTAGCTTTATTCAGAGAGAAGGTATATCAATCTTGTCAGTGAACTCAATTACATTTTCCCAAATAGCACTGAAACACCTCTAAATTATAAGTTAGTCATTAAGAGCAGGCAAAAGTGGGCTGGTTTAATCATTCACCCGAAGGGAGGAGATGATTTCAATAGAACAGAAATATCCTGTCAGAATGAGCAGATGGGTCAGTATTTTACAGAAAAGAAAAGTAGAAATTGTCTTTTAGCCGTTCAGATAGGAGCCTTATTCTCACACCACTCCTGTCTGGCAAATGGAGAGAGAAATTCACCTTGAGTGGGTGATTCTATGCACCTAAAAACCATGATTAAGCTTTTGAAAGGATCTCTTCTCCCTCCTGACAGCAATGACTACACATCTCAGTTAGGCACTTCTCGAAAGCCAGCTGCAAATATAACTCTGCTTCCAGCTCCTCTTAATTTCCTTAACTTCAATCAGTTAATTCATTTTATAATACTATCCAATTTACAGTTACGAAATCTATCCAATGTGATGCCTGTATCAAAATTTTCAAGTGCTGTTCTCTCACTGCTTTCCAGAATATTTTTTCTTTATTTGTCTTTTTTTTATTTTAAACTGAACAGTTCTTACTGCATTTGATTTTCGTTGCTTTAGAAACCATTTTTGAAGGATTTTGCACAACCAGCAAGCTAAAAATTATACATTTAGGAACTGGGAGCTAAGACTCTCAGTGCAAAGGACTGTTTCAAACAGCAAAGACTGTGATAAAAGCAAAACATTAGTACTGGGATTTGGCTGGGTTTCTTACGTGTTTCTGCTGACAACAAACTGGACTTTTCTGAAACAGCTATAGAAGGAATCTGTCTAGGCTCACTTGGGCTACAGTAGGTGGGAAAACCTGGCTTTTACTTCAGAGAGTTTATGTTAAGAATAGATAATATCAAACATTTACTAAATCAGGGTAAAAGATGTCTCTTTCATCATATAGTATTTGTTAAGGGCTTTGATTAAAACTCAATTCTTTCAGCACTGGATGAAATTTTACAATAGAAAATGTTATTCTTGCTTGAATCATTCTACCAATACAGGAAATCAATCAGAAACGTGCCACATTAGGAACTCAGAGCCATACTTGAGCATGCCTATAAAAAAGAAAGTTTGGTAAACAAAGTAAATCCCAAAGCTTTAAAGTACAACTGGCTAAAAGCTGCAAGCCTTAGGAAGGTGTAGTTAATTTGTATTGGTTTGAGCATGAATGTGATGCCTATGTTAGTTAGAGGCTGGGCAGTGGCAGTGCAAACCACACAACCTCCTTCAGTGAAAGCACCCCAAGGCACTGGTGCCTTATTTGATACCACTTTGGAAGTAAGGAGCTAGGGAAAATTTTTGTCCAATCCTTCCATTTTTCTGTGGAAAAATAGGCCAGTGTAAAATAAGCTCAGTGCAAAAAGATTACCATTGTGCCATTGTCATATTGTAGAGTTTAGCATTTTGCAAGTTAATTTTCATAAACATTTCAATTGATTACACACTCTATAAAACCTGTAAAACATAGAAAAGAAAGCATGAGGAATTGAGGATCTCCAGTAATGTTGCTTATCCTGGCCTCTGTCCACACTTCAGGGACTTACTGCAGTATGAGGCAGAAGGTCATCAAGACTGAATAAAATACAGGTGTGATTAAGCCACATTTTAGATACTACCAAGAAGTATACATAAGAAAAAAAAAAGAAAAAATGTGTATGGGGAAGAAGACAAGCAAATTCCAGTGTCAATCCCTCTTTAAAACCTTATATAGATATTAGAATAGGATTTTTTTCTGTGTTATTTTTGTTGATATAGTAATTTTCCCAAGACTGGAGAACATATATAAATCTATTCACTTTAGAGTAATTTTTTATACAAAAAAACCCAAAAAATCTAACATTTTATTATTTATTTTCCCAAGCTACTATTACACAAGGATCTGTTTGGCTTTCGGGCTTTGCATTTTGGATTTTCTCTTTGGGCTTTTTTTCTCATTATTAGTAAGTAGCAAATGCATTTAAACAGGTCTTTTCTGTAGCCCTGAAGGGTTACAGACAGTAACTATCTGCATTATTGACATATGTCTTATAGCTTGTGGCATAGATTAAATTTTGTGTATGGACTCAAAAACTGCAGGAGACTTCAGTGTGGAACACCTGGACTTGAAGAATTTTATCAAGATAGATATTTTATGTCTGGAACACAGATACATCTGAACTGCAGCATGATTTCAATTTGCTTCAAAGAACTCTTATCTTCTGATTTTCTCTCTAGTTACTCATTCAGAAATGCTAGGACAAGTTATTTAATCGTATCAGTGAAGGTTCAAACTCTTATCAGCCACTGACTAAAAACCTGCTTAGAGGTAACAGTATCCTTTTCAAGAGAGATCGCTGGGACATTAGATCACATTGATTTGGGAAGTCAATTCTCAAGGAAAGAAATTTACTGCTGGCAGTTTTACTCCTACTGCCCACTCTACTCTGGGAGGTTTTTCTGTGGAAATGCCAGCCTCTGAATTTTCCTTGACACAGGCCTTGTTTCTTGCTCTATCACACAAGCTAATCCATCTGTCTGGTGTTTTCCCTAGAACTTGGCTAAAAACTACTAGAGTTTTTCTGAGTTTTAAGTTTGGAATACTGCTGGTTTCACTGGAAAGCTTCAGCAATAAATTGATCAAACGTAGACAGATAATAGTGACCATAGTTCTCAGCTAATTAGAGCTCCTTAAATAACCCTTAACACTGGCTTTTCATAAGAGAACCTTCACAACTTTAATCTTCCTGGTCAAGAAATTTCGATTTATTAAAACTTTAGCTAATACAGAGTTAGATTAAGCTTTTTCACTTTACCTCCCTTTTCCTAAGGGTGGAGGTGTTAGTATAGACAAACACCACTGGTGATTACAGCAGATTCAGCATAATTCAGATGCTTTGGCATCTCATTGCATTATAAGCTTTGTGCCTTGCATGGATTAGTTTTCAATGCAGCTGTGGATAGGCAAAGTGAATCTTCTTTTGCTGGTGAGAACTGCCTCATTAATTGCAATATTTCAATCCAACCCTTACTCTGAGCTCTGTACAAACCCTGTACAGAATTCCAAATAGTTGTTCTATTGAACAAGAAAAACAATAAAATCTGAGACTGAAAATGTATAAATATGTCCAGATTTTCTAGCAAGTGACATCAATTTTTATTTCTATTCTTCCTTTTATAAACTCTTGTCTAGTGCTTTGCTCATTATCTGTTTTGCTTGGTGTGTTGCGAGGGACCAGAAGGACAGAACTTTTTCTGCTGCTGTGGATCTGGTTAAAACCCAAGCCAAATTAAACAAATACAGAAGAACAGGCTGTCAAATAATTAGAAGCTGCTTGGGATTGCTAGGCTTGTGGCCAAGACTAAATGCTAAAACCACTTCAGGAGCACTATGATATTGCAGTGGCTCTGAATTATTTTAGAGGTGATATTTTATAATTACTGCTTTTTTATTGTAGAAGCATGAAGTTTCAGCTGTAGATCAAGGCCTGGATACTACTGAGCACTGTATCCTGTATGCCATTTGCATTTAATTTCAGGGCCATCTTCTTGCCTGCCCTCATTCAGGCTAAGTTGCATTACTTTATGTTTACATATTGATACAAATCTTGTGAAGTTAAGTGCATGTCAGTGGATGACACTGGTTGTGTTACAGTTATATTACAGCCCTTTAAATTCAATCAGGATCTTCTGAGTAAGTGCTACATTGAATTTAATGGCTCCTTTGTCATTGCAGATAATGATAGGAGAAGGAATTCTCTACTGTTGCCTGTCCAAAAGAAGAAATGGGATTGGAACAGAGGCCAATATTAATGCAGGAGGATGCAACTTCAATTCTTTTCTGAGAAGAGCTGTCAGATTTGTTGGTGGGTTTCAATTGTTACTCACAAAAAAGAACTTTCCACATACATTCATTTTTACCATGCAGGTTTGCTTCTCTGAAACAGCCTTTCAGAACAGTGCAGAGCTGTCACTAGCACAGATCTTCTGCTAGAAAATGTGAGAAAAAACTCAGACCGCAACAGAGCAGCCCTATACTCAGTAATGCAGCATCTACACTCTCCATTTTCCCTTTCCTCTCCTGTACTATTGTCAGTATTTCTAAAAGAGTAATTTGTTTTTCCTTCCCTGCCCACCTTGAGCTGGCTGCCTTTTCATGATTTCAGTGTACAGCTTCCCCTGCCTGTCTTCAGTGATCATAAGGATTCAACCCACCTGTCACAGTATTCAGCATGACAGTGAAAACCTGTCAGAAACTCAGTAGGTTTGACATTCTTTTTCTGGAATGTGTTTATCTGCCTCTCAAAAAGGGCTAGAATCTGGCAACTTAAATGATAGAGGAACACATTGAGTTCCTTTGTTTTACTTTGTGTTAATTGTCATTTATTAAAAACTCTGCTTGGAAAGGCAACTGGACTTTATCCCCTTCTTACAGTTAATTTCCTCTCCCAATGAGTGCAGGTTTCCTGTGTCAGGAATCTTTCTTTAGAGAAGGCAGCCTAGGCAAAGCCAACCAGCAGGACAGCAGACTGAAAACCTGGTAGGACGACTATTCTCTGGGTTTTGGTACTCTGGCAAACAGGGAGGTAGTAACAAGCGGGGTTATGCAAACAGTAAAGCTTCAAAGTGCAGCAGTGAGGAAGCAGAGGGTTTGTAGATTACACCATAAGCAGGGAGGACTGTAAACATACCCCATGTCCACTTCTGCTCCTGTTTGGTATTCCAGCACCAAAAAAAAACAAGCTCAAAGACACATGAATTTCATCCCCAATTCCCACTCTGAATTTGAAGTTTTTTTCATATTTTAACGGCTTTAACATTCTTTCCATTTTAGGATGAATAATTTATCTCTATGAATAAAAGTAGGGAATCTTTAGGAGAAGAGCAGTTGAAAACGTTTGGTAAAGCAATTGCATTACTTCAATTGCCTTGTGAATTTGGCATTATTAATCGGTCTGAAGCGTTGATCCCTTATGAAATAGACTTAAATATTTGGATTACTGACAGGGACACTATACTCAAGAAACATCAGAGATGGGAAGGTAGCCAAGGTTATCACCAGCTGGTGATTCTGTGGTGGCAAAAAGAGAACAGGTCTTTAGAGCAATGGTCTAACAGGCCGTTGTCCATACTGCTAAAAGCCTGTCTTCTAGTGGGAAGCTCCAAGGACTGGATAAGCGCATATGCTCTCCTCATATAGTTGGTTACTCTTCAGACAATTCAGAAAACTTCTTTCAAAACTGAAGCAGCTCCAGTGTAGCTCTCTTTTATGAAAAGATGTTGGAGGACATCAAGCCATGAAAACAAAATTTTAAGTATCAACAGGAAGAAAACAAGCATAAACTATCTTAATTTTTATATTAAAGAATTCAGCTTTGCAATAAGCTTTTGTTCTGCATTTAAATTCTCTGAAGTCCAATAACAAAAGCCACCAGAGCTCTGTTGAATGTAGTTTGCACAATTAATCAATCTAATTAATGCATATAATAAAATTAACAAGCTCTGTTGATTTCTTTCTAGGTGTTCATGTGTTTGGTCTTTGTGCAACTGCTCTTGTTACTGATATTATACAGCTATCAACAGGATATCAGGCACCATATTTCCTGACTGTCTGCAAGCCTAACTATACATCCTTAAACGTATCTTGCTCAGAGAATTCATATGTTGTGGAAGATATTTGCTCAGGAGCTGATCTCAATATTATCAACGCTGGAAGGTTGGTTCTGTTCTTCATTGTGTACATTCTTAAGTATTCATTTTATTTTTTATTTTCTGTTCCAATTTCAAGATTTTTTTATTCCTAGTTAAAGTCTGAATGAGTCATAGGTGAATGCATAAATGTCGTTTTAATGAGGTTCAATTTTCTCCATAAAGATATTCGTCTAGCAGTGGGCTTTGGAAGAATTTATCAGACTTTATCACTTTTTAAGCACAGTCGTTAGCAGCTGTTTTGCCCCCTCAAAGGAGGCAAATTCCTATACAACTGTCACTATGTATAGCTTCTACTGCTTTTCAAAGTGGTATGTGGGTAAGTTCTCTGTAACAAGCAGTGGAAGAAGTCTCCCAAGTGCTTGGTCTGATACCTCTGTATAACATACACTACTGTTCAGGTGTTTGGGAGTTGTTGGATAAGTTTGTTTTCTGTTTCTCTAATTATTATTTTATACTAACAGCACTGAAAAAAAATCTCTTTTTTAGAGGAAATACCACAATAGTACAAAGTTGTGTGTTCCCAAACCTGTCTTTTCTTGCATGGTATATCTAACTGTTTTTTTATCTCTTTCTCCATTGCCATTTGCTGTTACTGGGATATTGCCAGTGAAGCCTGATGCTTGCAAACAGTGTCTTGAAACTGCGTGGTGTCCCAGGGAAATCGGGATGTGATTACGTAGGAGCAGGCTGAAAAATTTTCACAATTACATCTCATTTATTTAACTATCGCAAATATGATGTCTACTGCTTTGAATTGACGCCTGTAGACATTCCAAAACCACCAATCACTCCTAAGTTTATATGCTATCACTTCTAAAAAACCAGTGAAATTAGTTGCAACATATTAAGACTAAGCAATCAGGTTTTGGGTGTTTCTGTTTCCCTAGAAAAATAACCATATCTTGAGATCTCAAAGTTATTCCCATCATAGAGGATACATTTGGCAATCTATTTTCTGGCAGCACCCACAATTTCTCCTTAATTCAATTTTATTGCATTTTTTTCTTTATTATGTTGTTATTTCCTTATGCCAGTCTTAGCTTTACCACAGCCAGCAGCACTTGCTACTGGTTCTTCAGCAGCACTTGCTGCTTCCTTCAGTCACCTATTTAGAAACTATGGTATAAATTCTACAGTACAGGAAGTTAATTTGACTTCAGTAGTTACAGTTTGGAAGGAACTTGTTCTGAGTTTGCTAATGGCCTTCATTTTTGATTTGTACTTCCCAGAAACTTTGGCTCCAAAAATTTGCCCTGGACTCCTGTATGAAAAGTATAGAGAAGAGCTCATAATTATCCAACTGATTACATCAAATCATTTTTCTGCAACATCCCCAAATATCCAGTGGTTCCTATTGACCATCTTTTCCTCTGTTATCTTCAAAGAGCCTTTTCAGTCACTTTTGTTCAGCTCTCCAGAGAGGTCTCTGTCCTCTGTCATCTCTGATGTTCTGACTCACTATGACTCTTTCTCTCAGTAGGACTCTCTCATTGTTGTTCCCCCTCTACACATCCTCGTGCATGAGCGTTTAGGGTGATATACTGTCATCGGAGTTCAGGACATGTTTTCTTTGAGACCTTTGTTCACCTTTTCAATACAGAGCCATACAAAAAGGCTGCATATTTTTAGCTGGAGTTATCTTCATTTTGGATTAAAAGATAACAAATAGAGGAACAAAAGCAGTGACACCATTAGAGAGTACAGAGAGTGCATTTAGTCTGTGTTTGCTCTGAAAGCATGTGAATAGAAAAGAGAATAAAGAGAAAATTGACTGTGCCATTGTGACACACCTTATATACTATAAAAATGCCATCAAATTAAGGTTAAGTGGTAGAAAAGTTCATAGACTCAAAAATACACATTGGCTCCACAGAGACTCTAAGTAGCTTTATGCTTCATTGAAACCCGAACAGGGTAAAGGAGCTGATTGGCTATTATAAACATTTACCTTTTTTTTTTTTTTCATTTTTTTATTCCCCTCTCCTCAACACTGATCTTGTTTTGCAGGAATACTAGTTGTGACAGATTTGTTCAGGGAGGTTAAAAATAAAATAAAATGAAGAAGAATTTAGGTCTGTCTTTAGAAATGCAAAAGGAACCATGCAGATTTCATCTTGACCAGAGTCATGAACCTGCTGGAGCCATAGGCTCAAATTCAGGTCAGCAGTGTGGCATTCACACTGAACTACATGCACGTTTTTAACTGCCAATTAATTATGTAGAACAGACAAGGCAAAATGCATAGGAGAGAAATTTAGAAAGCAGACTCTGCTGCTTTGCAGAACAAATGTCTCTCTAAAGTTAAAGGGCTGTGTTTCAGTCTCTGCTATTTTAAACTAGCTCACTCAGGTGTTACTAGGAAATTGGCTGTACGTGGAGCCCAGTTAGGGTGGCAAGATCCATCTGTGAAGCTAAATTATAGTTTAAGTATTTATCCCAAGCTGAGCTTTCCAGGTGAAAGTTGCTGTTGTGACTGCAAGGTAGACATACTCTTCTTCACCAAGACATGCAGCATGTTACATGACGTATCTATACCATTGTAAAGGGACAAATCCTCACTGTATCTGACTCATTCCTAGAGCTCAGAGGTCATGGACTTTTTTTAGGGCTTCTTGGATCTAGATGTCCACTGTAAGCCAGGTTTTACTGAATTCAAATCCAGCTTTTTTTCTCTCTACTATGTAAAAACCTCTTTCACATTCACATAACTTTTCTTTAGTTGTTTTTAGAGAATTTAAATGGGTCTAGAAGAATAATACTACTAAAATGTTATAGAGCCTCATATGATGGTTCTGTGTATCTTCTGCTTGCACACAACCTCCTTTTCAAAGAAGTAGAAGCTAAGCTGTCACTTTTAAATTTCGTATCTGAAGTTTGCAACTCAAGACCCAGTCCACATCATTCAAGTCTCCAGGTTTGCAGAAGGAGCAGAAGGCCCTCAGCAATTTCACGAGCAGACCTGATATCGCCTACTTTCTCAGAGTTTGGGCATGCTTTCATTTATTCTCTTTCTCTGGCCATCAAGAAGGGGCCTGGTAATTCTTAAAATACCCTCCTCAGGTTGTTGTGCTCCATTAGCTTCTGTCATGGTATAAAGGGCTGGAATTTTTTTTTTAGTAATAAACCTATAGACATGGCAAATAAAGATGTACACCCACTCAGTGGTTTGTTTTTTTTTTTTCAATGAGCACTAGCATTGTGCATTTGAACTGAGAAGTATAACTTGAATATCCTTCCTTGGCAGAAAGTCATTCCCTTCTCAACATGCCACTCTGGCAGCCTTTGCAGCAGTGTACATTTCGGTGAGTAACCAACTCTGTTTAGTTTCATTTATACAAGACAAAAGTCAGAAAGTAATTTGCAGTATATTGTAAAATTATGTGTTGCCTGAATTTCTTGGATGGATAGATGTGTTTGTCCTATTAATCTGTAATCAAAATAAGACTACTAATAAAACTGGTTTTACTGTAGCCGTTAAAGAATAAGGAAAAGATTCAACTGCTTCATATCCTTTGTTAAGAAGCAAACAAAAGTGTTATGTTAAAGTATATTTGATGCCTCATATTGTCGTCATATAAAATACAGTGTTTATCTGTCTTACAGTGATATTTTAACTTACCAGTCAAATTAGCCATTATGTATGCTGCCTTTTCTTTATTGCTGTCTTCACTTGATTTGCTGCTTTTGAACTTGAGGCATTAAGGGCCATACATTCATGTGATACAGTTTGATTTCACCTCCAGAGATTTGCAGCATGGATGAATTGGCACAATCACTCCCAGAGGCCTTCGAGGTGTTACTGCAAAGCAAGTGAATAAAACCCATCAGTCGCTAGTAGAGAATTGTGGGACATGCTGCAGCAATCACAGCTGATTTTGCACTTCTGAGCAGTAACATTTCTTCAGCATGGTCCACAATATTTGTTCTATAGACACCTTGAAGTTTAAAAAAAATTCCATCCCTCATGCTGTAAAAACCAGAGGAAAACAACAGTAACGGTCAGTTAATGAAATTAGATAATGGTATTGTGCCTGTACTGGGAGCTTGCCAGTATTTATTCTGCCCAGAGAAAGGCCAGAATTTGGAATAACACTGATGAACCACCCACCTCCACTTGATTTTTGTGACCTCCCTGATGTTATGGCTCTCAGCTAAGAAATGGCTCTCGAAGGCATCTGGTGGTAGCTTTTGTTGGAATAGGTTATTGTGTTCATCTGGCATGTCATCTGGCTTCTGTATTTCACAAGCAGTGGCTCCTTAGTCACATTTATAGAACATTTAGGTGCTGACTGGGAACAGTATTGAGGCATAAAATACTTATCCTAATTGATGTCAATAAGCAACATTGCCTGTGTTTTTGGAAATCCATTCCTTGTGATTTCAGATCTTACTGCAGTAAGTGAGCAAATTTTAACAGGGCTGTAAAGTAAAATTAAATGGATTGCTTGTAATATTACTGTGTACTAGTGATTATATAACAGAAACACTGAATGTGAGAAATGAAAAGCCTCTTAGGCATATTTAAGTTACTTCAACTGCTTCTTTATTTCTTTCTTTTTCAAGATGTACTTCAATTCGACATTAACAGACTCCTCAAAACTTCTTAAACCACTCTTGGTCTTTGCCTTTATCATCTGTGGAATTATATGCGGTCTGACTCGTATCACCCAGTATAAGAATCATCCAGTTGATGTTTACTGTGGCTTTCTCATAGGAGGGGGAATTGCTCTCTATTTGGTAAATATAATACTCATGGTTAAGTTTTAGCAGATTAAATTTATAAGGCTGGAATAAGAGTAGTGGTAATTTTTATGAAAACTTTTCATCATGCTCACATGCCCTAAGTATAAATAAAGTCAATATCTGTTGAAGATGATGAATTAGCAATAATGAGTTTGAAAACAAACAGGAAAAGCAAACAAGTATTTCAATGTGAAGTTCCATAACAGTGCATAAAGTGGAATATAATCATCTGGCATTGTGTAAAGAAACAGTTCTAACTTTATATGCTTTATTAAATACTTAAAAATACTTACCTTTTCTAATCCACACTTAAAAGCATAACACAATAAAATATATTGTGTTATATATATATACAATAAAAATATATAAATTATATATATATATTATATGTATACAATTAAGAAAAATTGATTAATTGGTATTTGTTGCTGACCTGAGTTGATACTGAGTGTTCGCTTTATGATCTCAATAAATTATTGAATTAATTAGAGCAGCTTAGCCAAGTGAACTGCTTAATCTGCAAGAAGTTAAAGGCAATATTATACACTTGTGATTCTTTGGAGTTTTTAGGGAAACCATGCAGGGGAAAAAGGATGGTCAAATCAGGTTATTCCTATATTTTTCCTTTGTACTTGTTGAAAGAGGTGGAGCACCTTGGAAGGGTCCTGTAAGGAAGCATGTAGGTCAGGCCTGATTGTATCTGTCAGTAGGAAGCTCATCAAGCACTTGCTTTTGCTTGCTGCTCTCAGTATGTCTCCATCAGGAATTTGCTGCCCTGGCTGCTCAGAGAGCAACACAGGTGCCTGGCAGCAATCAGAGCTTCTGCTGACACCACTTGAGTGTGGGCAGGTGAAAGAAGAGTCTTAATAGCCAGTGGGACGGTTTTACCCCCAAGAAGTCAATGATGAATTTTAGTATAGCACTAAAATAAATTCATTTCCTGACCCCTTTTTTTTCTGTGATAACATAACCTGAGGTACTGGCAGGTGGTCTGCAAAGGTGACCAATGGCTTTCACAGTGGCAGAAGAAACAGCAGTCAGGGTAATAACAGAAACCCCATGAGCTACTAAATTCAGCTTCTATGATTGCACAGTGAGCAGAAAGGCACATAGTGTTGAGAATATTATTTCAAATGATTCCTTGTTGTAGATTGACCTAAATGGAGCTGTTGTCCCCATGTTTGAAATACACAAACAACTATGCTTTGTTAGGTTTTCATATATTGTTGTATGACATCATACAGCAGAGAGTGCGTTGTCCTGAATACCCAGTGCTCAGTAAATCTGCCCTCAAAACTACACACCAATAGAAGGATGGGGAGGGGAAATAATATGAAACTACAGATCATTCTGAAAGAGTTTAAAGAATGAGTAACTCAAGGGATTGAGTCAGATATTTGACCCTCTCACAGAATACCCTCAGTGGAGTCTTTTTAAAATGACAGCATTTTACAGTGAGTCTACTGATTAAGAAAATGTATAACTTAATCTTATTACAGTTCTGCACAGCTTGGAAAGCAATTGATTTAAAGTTGATAATTTGTTCTATGATGTAGATATTGTATTACATGGTTGTTGTGCAGTAGAAAGGGCAGAATGTGCTAACAGCAGAGAACAAGTCAGGCTGTAACAAGATTCAGTAAATCAGGGTAGACGGTAGTATAGTTGTAAAAAAGCTTTGCCTAAGAGACTGCAAACATCTTCTTTGCTATTTTTCTAAAAAAACATTACTTCTGTAGCTGTATCTGTTGCTTAATAAAAAGAAGAAAACTCAGGGAGGCCAAATCCTTACCTTAACTATTTATTGCCATGACTAATATGCCCTAGTGAGACTACATACATTCATACATACCTAGAGGGACCAGATTGAGGACAGAACTTGGACTAAGGCTACACTAGTGAGGAAAGGCAAGTAAGCATACCCATCAGTTTAGCTGGAGTAATTATGTCACTGAATTCTATTTAAAAGCAAAAGAATGTAATTAAAGTATCCTAAAATGTGTCCTTTTTAACCTTCTTAACCGATTTTTGATGCTTCTGTCCAAATATCAGGGTCTGTATGCTGTGGGGAACTTCTTACCAAGTGACGAGAATGTGTTTCACCCAAATTTTCACAGAGAACCTCTAAGGTCATTGACAGACCTTAGTCAAGATGCCAACAGAATCCTGCCAGGTAAAAATGGTGGCAGCAGCGATGGCATTGTCTCTCACCGTACAGAAAGTATCCTGAATAGAAACCACAGAGATCCAGGCTCTCTGACCAATCTCAAAAGAGCAAATGCTGATGTAGAAATAATAACACCACGAAGCCCAATGGGAAAGGAAAACATGGTTACTTTCAGCAACACTTTGCCAAGAGTCAACACGCCGTCCTTGGAAGATCCAGCAAGACGCAATGCAACAATACACGCATCAATGGATTCTGCCCGTTCCAAACAGCTGCTGTCCCAGTGGAAGAACAAGAATGAAAGTCGAAAGTTGTCCCTGCAAGTAATAGAGACTGAATCTGGCCAGTCACCACCAAGGGCTATTGAAATGAGATCAAGCTCAGAACCCTCCAGAGTGGGTGTAAATGGTGATCATCATGGCCCAACTAGCCAATACCTGAAAATCCAACCTGGCAGTGTACCAGGTTGTAACAACTCAGGTCTTACTGGTGGTCCAAGGGTGTCTATTCAATCCCGTCCTGGCTCATCCCAGCTAGTACACATTCCTGAAGAAACTCAGGAGAATGTGAACACATCACCCAAAAGTAGTTCAGCTAGAGCTAAATGGCTGAAAGCTGCTGAGAAGAGTGTTGCATGTAGGAGCAATAGCCAGCCAAGAATCATGCAAGTAATAGCCATGTCTAAGCAGCAAGGAGTGCTTCAGGGCAGTCCAAAGAGCTCAGAGGGAAGCACAGTTACCTGTACAGGAGCCATCAGATATAAAACCTTGACAGACCATGAGCCAAGTAGCATCGTTAGAGTTGAGGCCCATCCAGAAAATAACAGACCTGTAATTCAGATGCCATCAGAAGGTGAAGGAAGTGGATCATGGAAATGGAAAGGTCCTGAAAAAGTCACTCTTCGTCAAACATATGAGCTAAATGATCTTAACAGAGACTCTGAGAGCTGTGACTCCTTAAAAGACAGTTATGGGTCAGGTGACAGGAAAAGAAGCAACATAGATAACACTGAGCATCACCATCATGGAATCACTACGATAAGAGTAACACCAGTGGAGGGAAGTGAGATTGGCTCAGAGACTCTGTCCATTTCTTCTAGCCGGGACTCAACACTTCGAAGAAAAGGTAACATCATTTTAATCCCTGAGAGAGGGAGCAGTCCAGAGAACACCAGAAATATCTTCTATAAAGGCACATCCCCCACACGAGCGTACAAGGACTGAGAGGAGACATATCAGCTGGTCCATACCACCACAAAGTAAACACATCTTGACACAGGTTCTGCTCCCTTTGTTTTGAGCTGATATTTACCTTTATGTGCCAAATTATTGACCAGCAGCCCTGCATTGCTGATGTGCAGTGTGCATGAGCCTGTGAAAAGCATGTGGTGGGGGGAAAAGCACAATGCCAGAACTAATGTGAAACATTTTCATGCAACTTGTTTCTTCAGATTCAAAACATTTTTCTGAGGGTGATGATGTCAATTAAAAGAATGGTCTTGAACACAAACACTGTATTTCCTGAATGTGCCAATTTTTCATTTTATATTTGTGTCCAAAATTGACTGACTTTTTCACAGCAAAGGCCCTATCAGTGGTATATATTCACCTTTGCAGAATTTGCACCAAATCTTTAATACAGGATGGTGCTGATGATAACTTTACATGTTTTGAAAAATTGCATAATTATTAGACTCTGCAAACATGACATATTGATGTGCAGTTACTTTACAAGTAATATTGCTAATACTATGATGATGCTGGCTGCATTCATTTAGCATAGGAAATATTTACAGCTTTGTTATAGTGGATCTGTCACATTCAAAGATTGCAAAGGTTTTGTGTAGTTCTTTAAGATGTCTACTGCAACAAAAAATGTGTGGGTGACATTCCATTAGAATGGAATTACTATCTATTTTGAATAGTTTTGCTGCTACTGCTCAACTTTTGTTTAAGAACAGGTGCTACTAATGAAGAGGCTGCTTCTTAGTGGGCTAACTTGTAGAATTGTTTTAAATTACGTTTTTTAAGGGGTCTTACCAAGTACTACAAGTAATTCAGATTTTACATTTTTAAACTTCTTATTCCGTCCTTCAGTGACCCTTTCATTTTTCTATTAGCTTTTAAACAAATAATGCAGGACACCAATAACTGCAAGATGTGCAGATGTGAAAGGTGAGCCATGAGTAAATAAAAATAGATGGCAACTTTCCTGACCAGCTTCCAAGGAGACAGGAATTAGTATCATAGCTCCCACTTAGAAGCAGTCATTCACCTCACTTGCATAGCATGCCACAAGAACAATCACAAGTTTCATCCCAGTCACCATCCCATAGGGGATTTGTGCTTCGCTTTAAAGAATGGGATTGCCTTGGTATTGTAGAATCACTGAACAAGCGCTGCATTGTGCCACTACTACAGTTCACCTCCCTTGAGACACCCTCCAGAGCCTTCTTAAGCACGATATTTTTCCCACCACTGTCACTTAATATAAAAACTCTCTGCACCTGAGAGAACATGAATTATTTTAGTAAACTGAGCTTTGGATATAATGAAAAAAAACTTGCCTGCTAAAAATCTCCATTGCCAAAAATTTCTGAAAGGATAAGCTCTGAAAGGAATAAACATGGCATGTCCTAGAATGGGCCTGCTAGAAGAAATGCCTCATTTCATTTGGCTCTGACTTAAACCCTGAAGGAAGCCACGGGCAGTGCTCATGGCTTAGCAGTCCTCTCAATGAATAAGTAGCAGATCAGGTCTGTTCTCTGGCTTCTTGAGAGATTGTTGTGGTCTAAGTCCAGTTCTCATTTAGAGTATCAGAGAACCAGATACATTTTCTATAGTCAGAACCTCTACGCCACAGAACTCTAAGGAAGTTAGCTCTACCCCAGCCAAGTAAGAGGTAGAAGGAAGAATCATCCTGTTCAAGAAGATAAACAGCACAATGCAAACATAGACCAAAAAAAAACCAAACCAGAAAAAAAAAACCAAACAAAACCCCCAAAAAAACCAAACAACAAAATAAAAACCCAAATAAAGCCCTCCAAACCAAACCAAAATCCCAAACCCAACCCCAAACCTAAGTAATTTCCGAAGTACAAGGATGGTGTTTGTGAGTCAATGGAAAGCTTTATATATACTTCCCAGTTTTACAGGTGCTCCAGGCTTAGCTGAATGCTTGCTGTCAAGCCAACTGTGCCAAGCAATGCTTCCCTCACCTGCCCATCACCCAGCGCTGTGGAAGAGTGTCAGTCCTTCAGGAAATGACCACACTCTTTCTGCTACTGATACAAGATGACCCCATCATACTTAGGATGGTTGGGAGAAAGTATTCTGCAGGTTGCATGTAAGAAGCTACCCAGTAGGGGTGCAGCATATAGTGTATGTTGAAGGCACTGTATGTTGAAGACACACTTTAAGGCACATCAGCTGGGAAAAATAATCATAGATACCAGGAGAAAAAGAAAAGAAATTAATTTTTTTAGAAATAAATTCTCAGACACTAGTATTTACAAGTCAGGATTTGTTTTTTTCTTTTCAAAAGGATGTATCTTTAGTCCTTGGTATTTAATATGAAATTTTGTACAAGATTCCTAGGAATTACAAACACTTGGACTATCATGAACAAAACCCTTTGGATTTAGTTTAGTCTAGATACAGGATAAAGCAGGTAGGATTAGCTTTAAAGGAATGGGTAAGACACAAACACTGTTGGCCTTTCAGTGCAGGGAAATAAGATGCAATCATTTGTTAGTTTGTAAGTGCAGGGGCAAAGAACATAAGTAGATGAACCTGGAAATAAAGGAAAATTGAAATGGATTGAAATAATGGCAATAAAGCAAAGATTAGAAAATGTTCCCTCTGGCAATTTAGCTGTTTTGGAAACAGCAGGATTCCTGGTGGGAGTGTTTGTTCTTTATTCCTTGGTTTTAGTCAGATATATATTGGCATATATGTTGCTTTTATTACTCTGAAACTTGCTGCACTATTTCAAGTGCAGTGTGATATTTTTCCTAAAGTTTCCTATTTCTTAAGAAAAGATTTTAAAGCTCTTGTGTAATCATTGAAATTATGTTCTATACATAAATATTGATATATTCTTTTTTACTCAAAGTGCCAAAGGCTACTGTTTTTAATAATGGCTTATCAAATTATATTGCGTTAGAGAGCAGAAATGTAATAATATATACATTGGAACTCAGACCTCTGCATGTATATTTGATAAGGAGCCTTTTGTAAAATTACTCTTTGTTTACATTCCACTGGTACCTTAATTTAAAATTAATCAAATAAATTGACAGGTGACATCTTCTTAGTGTTCTGATTTTCTTACTTGCTAACAGGCACGAATTTCTTTGTCAGGCTGTGCTTTACTGAGAAAAGAAAATACTTAAAAATAAAATATGTTTTTAAATGAGAATTCTCTATATAAAGTATTGTGTTTAATAAAATGTTATGCCATGTTTTCAAATGGAAAATAATTTGTAAATTGCTATAAATGTATTTTGTTAAATAAGTACAGATCAATGCTACTGTGTGAATTTATTGTGCTAACATCATGAAATAAAGATAAAATTCCTCATTGATATTTGTTTATCTCTGTGGTGAAGGGAAGTCTCATTCCCCCCAAATTATTTTTCAATATTAGGGATCTCATGATGTATAAAAGTGGTCATCAGTGAGAAACCCCAAGACCTTGCACAGTGGTAAGAATTTATAGGAACAGTGTCCAAACAAACTTTTCTCTTAGCAAAGAACATTTTACAGAAAAACCTCAGGTGAATAGGTAACTTCAAGCCACATGAGGACATGCCTGCTCAATCATTCCGCAGCACCAGCTGCATTGCTAAGCCCCTGATGCCCCTAAACCACCTTGCTAGTGTTGGGTAGAGCTGCCAGACACGGTGAGGCCAGCCTTGGATTTGTGAATGAGAATGGGGCAAATGTCAGAGGCAAACCTGAGAGGACAGGCTCTCCCCAAGGGAAGACGTTAGGATGCAGGAGTCAGCAAGCGTCATACACCCTTCGCTAGCAGCAGTGACAAACCTTATGTGTAACAGCACACTGTGAAAAGCAGTCTTACCTAGAAGGCACACAAGGTAGTGTGGTAAGCAAACAGCAAAGATTGTCTCCAAGCCTGTGTTGGAACACCCTGAAACAGCAAGAGCAGGGCCCGGGTGCCTGGGGTGGAAGACACAGCTGAGGCATGCAGTGACATTGCCAATGGCCTAATAAGGACCAGAGGGAGTAGCAGAGCCCCTGCAATGCATGGCAGCGCAGCAAATTGACTCTGAGAAGCTTTCCCAAGCATGCCTGGGACTTTGTGCAGGCTGCCCCTTTGTACTTGAGTGTCTTTGGAGTAGGTAACCTGCTGTGGCTGGGGGGCACTGGGCAGCTGCTGTCACTGCTGAGTCCAGCCAGGCAGCGTAGTGCTGAGTGATACAACAGTATCACACATGTGCTGTGCTCCCTGGTTATGGTGTCCCATCCTCTGGGACCTGTGTTGGTAGCCTGGGAAAGCTACAGACAGTGATGGCTGGTATGGCTGAGAGAGAGCCTTTGTAAGATGCAAGAGAGAAAATCAGACTAGGGTAGGACTGCTGAAAGCTGGCATGTAATGCAAATCTGATGAGTTCTCACCTGGGAATGGCCCCTTCCATGCATCACAAAGGGGCCTAGACAATTTGTTCAAACATTTTAAAGGGCACATTTTAAACATTTGAATTTAGGCTAAAAACAAAGTCCCTCTCTAAAGGGTATCTTTGATGCAGAGATTATATTATAAAACTTCCTCTACGATGAGAAAGTACCTCTACTGACAAACCTTCTCACATTCTCTTAGACCATTCTGGCTACAGCAAGAGTGTCACTAATTGAAGAGAGCTCACTGTGATCCAGATTGATGACTACATGTGGTCATGCAAAGGGGTTTACAAAGGTATGACTGATTAAACTGAAACTTAATCTATTTTGTGCTGGATTTTATAAGAGCTTCAGAGGCCTTCATATAGGAAGTCACATAAGACAAGAATCAATCAGAATTCTGTACCAGAATCAGTTTGGGGTAGATTTATGAAGACCTTTTGTGTAACAGATCAGTGCACACCTAATTTGGCAGGAACATTTTAAAGGCATTAGAATCCTTGTTCATAAATCATGAATAAAATCTTTCCACAAACCTTAAAGCACAGATTCTGTCAAACATGGGATAAAACTTACAAGTGTCTCCATACTCCACATTCAAAATCAAAGTAAGGGAACTCCAGCTGCTTACATGTGCATACAAACACACACATCACAAAGTTAACATGTTCAAGCCAAGGTTTAGAAGGAGAAAGCGAAATCTACAATTTAAATCAAGGAACAAATTGTGGCAAGGCTGCAAATACTCTCTCTAAAATTTTTCTGCTTTGCCTGTAGTAATCTCTTCAGGCATGCCAAATATGCATATAGACATCATTTAATTATACCTCTCATATATGAAATCTGTTATTTTGCCATAAAAGATAACACAAATCTTCAAATTCAATGGCTTTATCAGCACATCCGTGTTTAAAAAAAAAAAAAAGCTAAGAACTGATCCATAACTAAAGCAACTCTGCCCAGTCCTAGAAAGCACTTCCCATGTTCGAGGGGAAAAAAAAAATTATCTCCCCTCCAAAGCTCTCCCTACCTTCAAAGGCCAGGCATCATTCAGCTTTTTCTTACTCTATTACCTTTCCAGTGCTGCTCAGAAAGAAATGGGAGTCATGGGGGTTTGTGGATCTGTCAAATCTCTGCAGCTACTACATGATGCATAAGGAAAAACTGTGCTCTTTCACCAAATCATTCAGAGCAGACTGGAGCATATCCAAGTGCAATGTGATCCTGTTTCTGCTCCTGCTCAAACAGAATTTGTGGATTATGATGTCTGTTCCTACCCCATCCAGGGCCAGAAGAACTATTTGTGTGATGTGAATAACATCACACAACTGGGAGCAATAGCTTTGCTCATTTTCACCTGTAAACTATATGATTATTCTTCGTAATCAATAGCCATATTTTAATTTTCTCTAAAATAAGCTATAATGTTTTCAATTAGTACAGGCTAGGTTTATCAATGTTGTCAGTATGCATTGTTTTGGTGCTCTTTCATGGACATATCGATGTGATATGCTTTCCCTGAGCTACATAACTGATCCTGTAGGCCAGTCACCCTCTAATTTGTTTGCTTTAGTCAAGGAGAGGTGTGGATACTTACCAGAGTCCAGCTGTACACTTGTTTCACACAGCATCAGCAGGGGCTGTAAACATGTGCATGGTATCAGCTGCAGTCTCTGATATTTCTTGTCTTCCTGCAGCATTTGAGACAATTATCTTTGCTCTTATAAGAGCGGAGAGTTTTCACAGAAGTGATTCTAACATCCTGCATCTCCCAGCGCTGATTATGAACCAGCCTGGCAGGTCATAGTTCCAGGCTTTGGCCACTTCTAGGCTTTAGTCTCCTAAGAACTACTATGGCTATGATAACAAACGAATGCCTTGGTTTACTACCAAAGAATGAGCAGAAAAACTGAAGAGAAGCATGCAGTTTAAGTGATCAGGACAGCTTCATAGAGCACATTCTGCCTGGTAACACAAAACAAATGTGCTGTGAGCTCTCTATGCCTAACAGATTGCAGACTTGTCTAGCCTGCTAAACCAGACTGCAAAAAGAGGTTTCTTAAAACACTTTTATTTTTAATGAGATTTATGAAAGAGTTCTCCAATCACCAACTTTTATGATGAAGTGGAAGAACTCAGATATAGGTTTAAAAGCCCCAAAATTTATACCTTACCCAAGGAAAAAAAAGTGAGTCAGGAGAAAGTTGAAGATGGAAGAGTAAGCAGCACTGAAAGAACAAAATCATCATTTTTAAATTTGCATGTGATTTTTATCAAGCAGTGTAGGCAGCTAATTAGTACAATCAGTGCTTTCTTACTCCCTCTTAAGTTTTCATCAAATAAATGAAGACTGAGTCCAACACAATTCATTTCCTCCATACTTAAGATACAAAATGTGCCTAGTTTACAAAGCCCAGCGCTCTTGTCATTGAGAAGGGTAAGGGGAGGAACCAAAGGAACTGGTGAGAGTATATCTTAATCTGTGAAGTGATACAGAAGCTACATGGATACTTGATGATATTCAAGATCAAAATTTTTGAAAATTACAAAAGGAGTAGCTAATCTAGCACTGGACATGCAGCTAACACAACCAAAATACTTCAGAACTTCTGAAGGAGTGTATTACCAGTGAAACTCACTGAGTGGATTTGTAGCAAGGCTGGTGAGTTGGACAGTATCAGTTGTATGCCACTAAGCCATGGACTGTACAAACAGTCTGTTGTTATAAAGGAAAACATGTAGAGAGACACAGCAAGAGATCTGCTGCCATAGAAACAGATGTAGCTGTTAGATGTGCTGCATCATTGGTACACTGAGGAAAAACCATGGATCAGCAATATACCACAGACTGCATCTAACTTGCTTTGTTCAATCAGAATTTAAAATCTGAAACAGATATAAATAACAACTGATCATCATTTAACATAATGTAGCTGCACAGGCTTAGCATATTTTCTATCAGGACTTCATAACTAGGGGAAAACTGAAGAAGAAAAACTAAAAAAATTAAGGAATAAATATAATTCAGAAGCTTTAATCTGATGTTCATAGTGCTTTGCATTCTCAGAAAAATGAAAAAATCTATAGTGCCTGATCATTCATTTCTTATCCAGATATTACTCATATAGCAGTTATAATGCTTTGCTTTTGCACTCTAACTTTTGCTTTTTTTTTTGTTTGTTCCTATTTGCTAGAAAATGAAGTTGAAATTCCATATTTCTAATCCATCTCTCCTATTCCAGTCGATGGTACTTTCTGGTACCTAAGGAATCCAACTTCCAGAACCCTACACTACAAGAGTGCCCATTCCACCTTCTATTACATCCAGTCTTGTTCCAGCCTTGTAGAGACTTAACCAGTCTGTTTCACCTACAGTGCAACTGCTTAATGTGGAATCAATTAACATTTTTAACAAATAAAAATAAGCCTCTGTCTAAATCAATGCAGAAACAGGACTTTAGGGTTTAATTTCAGAAAAAATTATAATGACAACAGTTCAAGGCGTAAATGTTATTTCTCTGTAGTCAGTATCTCATTATTCATGATTCCCTAGAAAAGTGCAAATGTATTTCTCCTTTTAAATTATGGCAACATGGAGCTTTGGATTATCCAGAGAGAGTTTAGTGCTGATATAGAGCTGATAAATTGAATTCTGATTCCACCTGATTCTCACTTCTTAAAAGACTGGACTACGTAAAAGAAAGTAGTTGTATAATAAATTACAGACAGAGATGCAATATCTGTTATCTGTATTATATTTAGGGCACAAGGATGACATTTGGTAGATGCCATAATCTCCTGCAACTGTATTAATCTTTACTGAGTGCTGCCAGTTCCTGGTAGAATTCTGATGTTATCATTTAAATAGAAAAAAAATTGTATGTTGGAAAACTATTCAGTTTTTCTCATCTGTAAGACAAAAATAAAGTGTTCCATTTAAATGCACTCCTACATGGTTTTCACTGCATAATGGTACTCTGTGGCAGCAGCTTGCACAGTAATGCTGCTTTCTGCTAAAAAGTATGAATTGACCTTACATAAACTGCAGTAATTGTTTCCTGCATTAATGACAAGATCCTTCATTTTTCCAGAAGAGGAAATTCAATTGAATTGAGGTGCTATGAATCCAGAAGTTCAGATGTTTGAAATGTTTACATGTCTCTGGTACCAATACCATAGAACAACCTATGCAAGCAGAAGCTTCTGGATATGAATATCATAGATCTATCACTTAAGCATAAAAGTGTTGAAAGTACTTTATGTCTTTTTAGCATATACATTCCAAATACAAATTTTTAGATGCTTTGCTGATCATCTAGTTGATTATATTGTCTCTTCACTGAACACAAAGTTCAAATCTATGTCTTCTACTACCAAGTGCCTGAAAGGAGTCTTAAGAAAAAACCACTTCCATTCAGGTTGGCCTTGTTTTTACTCCTTGAGAGTGCTTGGTACATATCAGAGTAATGAGTGTTTATTAAGATGAGACAAAAGGATAGAAGATTTTTATATTGTATGCTTTTCAAACTGTGATCACCTTAAAAAAAAATTTAAAACCTCTTGGTTCTTGAGACAGTGAAGGGTGAGTTCCAATAAACAAGATCCTTTATCTATCACAACAAATGTTAAAAATTTCTGGAACTCTGTGTGTTAGCTGACATAATCACTCAGTCTTTTCAGCATCTGAAATCCACTGGAACCAAATCAATCTTGAGGAAATGTATGCTGTAAAGATCAAATAACCTTGTATGTTTGAAAACTAGCAGGAAAACTTCTAGCTGTTGCTACACCTTACAGGTCTGCCCAGGTAAGCAATCATAATGTCAAAATACGGCACACACATGGACACATATTGATGGGTGGAATAAATTAATTTCTAAACAATTTTTTTAAATAGAAAGAAACATGCCCCTGAAATTGCCAGAATGACTTGATAACTGCCAGTGAGAAACCCACTGTACTATCCTTAGTATGACTGTGTAGAATGTGGATTCAAATGGGCTGAGGGCAGCCCTAGCTGTCCTTGGTCCAGCACAAGAAGCCTGCGTGAGTCTTTGGGCTTTGAAAATTGTTAGCAGTAAGAGCCTGGGAAATTATAAACCTGGAATAGTAGTAGCAACATCAGTGATTCACCAGCATGGACAAGAATATGGACAGAATATGAACCAGAGAGGAAGACAAGTTATGGAAATCTTTACCATCTCTAGTTTCTTCCAGTCTCCTTTAATGCTCTTAGAAAAGTAGAAAATCCAGGTATTTTTAGATTTTATAACATCTGTTACTCCTCACTGTAGTATTAATGCCATGTCCTAGTACCCTCCCTTGTTTTCTCACAGAAACTACAACTCTATACAATAGATTGAGTTTATACACGTCTTCCTTTTTATCATATCATTACTTGTCTTTCTCCTAAAATTGCATGTGTTCTGGGAAGTACATTCTTTTCCTGTATTTGCCATTACACAATGAGAAAGATTATGACAATAAGCTCTGTAGGTGGCCAAAATATATATGTGCAAAGGTGACCCCAGAGGCTAATCCTGGCAGCCAGGACTCCAGGGAGGGTACTGCATCACCCAACACAAGGTGCTACACCACAGCCCATGGAGACACTCCCGGGTCCTACCATATTGGCAGCATGAATCACTGGCAGCACTGTGCCCCTCTGTCTACAGAAACAAAAGCTGACTGACACACGTTTCTAGAAGGCTGATACTTTTTCAAGGTAACTGTTTTTATTGCTCTTCATTCCTCCTCTCCCTTCTAACTAAGAGCAAAAAGATTTTACAGGAGCAAAGTGCAAGTAAAGTGCAGTACCATCACATTTAGCTTTCAAAACAAGTATCTTCCAAAACAGATCAAATAATTAGCACTAACAAAACCATCAAATCAAGCAGTGGCTAATTATTAACCCACACCAACAAACAAAAGCAGCAGCATTTCAGCTTTCTCCTTAGTGTAAAAATTAAAAACTGTGAAAGGAGAAATGTTCTAGCTGGAACCTCGCAAATGTCCTAACCCCACTTCTCACCAATCTGTCTTTCCTGCCTATCAAATCCAATTGACTGACAAGCAATTTGTATGAGCCTTTGCACTATCTAAGCTCCAGTAATTCCTTCTTTAAAAAGCCTTTCACTCCTGCACACTGCAAGAGGTGAAAAAAGGTGTCTGTGTGAAGAAAACAAGCAAATTTGGCAGAAAGGAACCCATCAATTCCCATTAGCACTACCCTTAGGTATGGCAGCTGGGATGGGCCAAAGGCCATAACTGGCAACTTTCTCATTGTTTCACTTCATCTCTCAAGACATAGTGAAGAGATGCTTTCGGCCCAATTAACATCTAGGTCCTGTCGACTATTTTAGATCTGATTAAGTCAAGATCGTTTTGACAGATGAGGATACCGAGCTAAAAAGTACTGAGAATGACACACTTTATGACATGAATTGGTCATTTCTTCAAGGAAGAGGAAGGATTATTTCTCTCTCCCCTTTTCCCTAGCAACGGTGGAAATTTTGGGTTCTTTTTCATTTACAGAAGAGCTCTGATTTCAGGATTGCCAGAAAATAGAAGGATCTGCTTGTAACCAAGGCATCTTCTGAATAGCACAGGACCTTCAGGTATAGTTTTTGAGACCTTATGTCTCATTATGGCAATTATTTCAGAAAAAAGGAAGTTACAAAGCCTGAGGTACGGGAAGGCTTTCATCACACCATAGAGTGCTCATATTATAATCCATCCCTAGGAGAGAACTTGCTTGACAAATACTATAAATGGGAGCCTCTAAAGGAGGATAAATAATTATTCATCTGCTGATAAATTCTGACAGATCATCTTTCTTATGTAGCTGAGTAAAAGACATAATCAGAAAGTCCTTGATCTGTTAATGGGCTAATAGCCCTCTAAATCCAAACTACCTTGAAAAACACTGACAGCTTTAAAATACTACTTTATATCTTTTCCTTTTTCAGTGAAGTGGTATCGCTGAACTCTATGCATCATATTGATATTATACTGAGAGTGTTATAGTTTGTTTGTGTGGTTTTTTGTAATTTTTCACTCAATTAATGTTTAGCAGAGTTATTTTCATTCCCACTAACTTCAGCCTAAATACTCAAACAGTGCTTTTTGTCTGTCAGGGTGGTTGGCCAATGTCTCAGATAGGGTTGAAATGAATAAACATTAGTTACTTAAATGAATATACAAAATTTCTTACCTACTGCTACATTTGTTCTTTAAGTCAGAGTCATTTTGTGTTAAAAGGACAAACAAGTAATATTAAAGGAAAAAGGAAAAAAAACAACCCTGAAACCTCCAACTATTACACAATCATTGCTGGAGACTCCAAACCAAGAATGTCAGCCAGTCACATTCCTAGCAGAGACTGAAAAATTTCTAGGCAAGGCACTCAGGTGACTATACAAGTACATGTTGATGCCTTGGGTTTTAGTTTTTATGCTTTTCAGATTCTCTGGTGCTAGTATGTATGCAACTCTGACATCTGGTATTAGGTGTCACTAAGTTCTCTCCACAAGGCAGATAGACAAAACAATCCCTTCTCAGCTGGGGAATCACTGAGAACTGTTACCCAAAAAGCAGAAACAACGGCAAAGAGAAGGGGGCAAGCCAGGGAGTTGAGACTTCATAACTTGGAGCTGTAATTGGATAATTAAACCCAATATGCAGACGAACCAAAACTTATAAAAGTATGGTAACTCATGACCAGGTGGATTCTACCTGGGTGTAGCCCTGGTTGGACTCTTGTGCTGCCCAAGGTGTATTCTTTAAAAGCCTTTCAATAAACACCTATTTTACTCCTTTTGCTCTGTCTACTCTCTGCTCCAGGTAAGCCTTTCCAGGCATCAGTCATTAAACAGAACCTTGAAGAGGAAACAGACAAATCTCCACAGCTTCTTTACTTCAGTCCAGACAATTTGCAGAGAGAGGAGGTGACTAGTGCTGAAGAGGAATGAGAGAATTATTCCTCCTTTTCTGCCAGACCAACTATTTTATAATCACTGTGCTGCTGAGAGTTTGGGGCCTGCTGTGGTAGTAGATCTGAAAAATCAGAATAACACATCTCTAGTGCACAAAGTGGTAATGATTTTCAAAAGACTTAAAAATGCATGCATGTCTAACCTCCTGTATCCTGAAAATTTTCCACTGAATCCATGGAGGGAGTTAGCAGTAAAGTAATAAAAATTTCAGCCATGTAGAGATGGTCACATATTTTTAGATATTTATAGACATTTTTTTGGAACAGACTAGGGTTTAGGGGTTTCACCATTTTGCCATGAAATGAAACATATAAAATAAAATTAAAATGAACCCTCCTTGACAGATCTCTGAAGCAAAATGATGCTAAAAATAAAATGTTACCAGGGAAACCGAATGGAACTGAAATTAGCGATAGGGCCTGATCTAAAGCCACTGAAATAAAATGAGAACAGGATCAAATTACACTGAAAAAAAGAAATTCAAATTAAAGCAGTCCTTCAACAGCAAAAGCTTTATTCTGATAGTATCTCTGGTTATAAACCAAAACCAATATAAGACTCCTAGTATGGCTTTTTCAATGGTCTGAATGTTCTCACACAGGCTGTGTGTGTGTCTGTCTGTCTGTGTCTGTCTGTCTGTGTCTGTGTATCTCTGTGTGTGTTTACAAGACTCTCAACATCTACTGAGCACCAACAGACTACAAGGGGGTCCCCAGCCTGCACTGCACTGATTTCTCCCTTAGCATAAGAGCTCGTAACTTGAGTCAGCTTTACATAACTAAAATTTCATCTGTTCTATCACTTATGTTGGCAACTCTTCCATGTTATGTTTTTAAACTCTTTCGAGAGAAGGTTAAAAGGTGGAAAATTATTCAAGATACATTTCATTAAGAGTCTAGGTACTCTAATTTCAGCATACAGACACATGCATTCATAACGAGCATAGACTCCCCTACCACAAAGTAAAAACGTCCAAACTTCTCTATTTCTGAAAATGTTAGTCTACTGCTATAAAATGACCAAATAGCTATTTTCAGACAGAAGACATTACTTCAGGACTAGATTACTTACAGAGGAGTACAGTGACTACAGACTTGACATCTTCATCCTACATTTGTTAATTTTATCACCAAGCTTGAGCTTATTTCCTCACTTCACCCACAACTTCACTGTGGTATTGGTATCATACATCTCTGCCACAATATCCATTCTTACCCAGTGATGGCAGGAAGGCTCCCCTGTTTGTATTATTGCCCTTAACTAAAGAAATCTTAATGTTTATGGCCTCCTTCAATGGAGCAACAGATTAATTCTCACCATAGCAACTACCTGGCAGCTGAGCATTATTTTCTCAAAAACATTATTGTTTTTTTTTTTTAAAATGGGACAGTCTCACCATATAGGTGATAATCAGTGATTTTTAATGGCTATTTATTTGACTCATTTTTGGTTCTTGGTCCAGATTTATACTTCAACCCAAAGACAGTTCAATATTATTGGTAATATTAATAATTTGTTCAGAATTGTCATTGGGAGCCAAAACTTTTCAAGTTGATGCCCCAGGGTTCATAAATAAATTTGCAAACTCAAGGGTGGATGCTTGACTGTAGAACAATATAATGACCCATAGTTCACATTTAGACAGGGAAACAAGTGTATATAGGTATAAATGGTGATTTTACAGGTATTTGTATTCTGTCTACATAAAATTAAATGAAGTTATTAAACATCATCAGCCTGTTTTTTCCTCTATACTTTCAATTTATTGCAGATGACTGCAGGGCATTTCCTTTGAGTGTTAACACCCATCTGTATATCCTGGTCCAACACATACAAACCGCATAAAAATAGAGGGTCTTAGATTAATTTTATTAATTTCAAGATCCTCCCCACAACAATGCATATTTAAGACTGTAAAACCTATAGCCCCTTAAAATCTTTTAGGAATACTGTCAGCCTACCTTCTCGTTAGCTTATTGTTGCTAATTGCAATGCAAACTTTCCTTTTTACTAGCTATTACATAACACTGGCTTTTCAGTAAACAATGCTATGGAACAATTTCAAAGTTTGAGGACCTGGCCTAGATTCAGCCTCTCTAAGAACAGGTCATAGAAGGAGGGCACATCAGACTGGGCTCCCAGTGGGGCGAGGGAAATATATTATGACTTTTTTAAGAAATACAAGCAGTTCCACCTGGCTGGGGTTCTTTTCTGTAGAATCATGCAGAGTAGCAGATGACCTGCCTCAAATTGATAAACTCAGCCTTTAATTTTCAAGGGCATACAAGGATCTGCATTTGAAAATAGTCATCTGATGTTTGGCTTCCTGACACCATTGCAAGTGGCTGTGTTACATACATATACCTCAGAGAGATATAATTCAGTGATATCCAATGTTTAGCTTTTTCTGACAGAAACACACCTGAACTTCCCAAAGTTACTGTTGCAAGTGGGATCACAGCAACTGAAATAAAGTCCTTCTTTGACTCATTTAGACTGGAAAGGACCTCTACGATTCAGTCCAACCATTAACTCCTCACTCCCAAAGCCACCACCAAACCAAGTCCATAAGTGCCACATATATACACCTTTTAAATATTTCCAGGGGTAGTGACACAACCACTTCCCTAGGCACTTAGTTCTAAAGCTTGGCAACCATATGGGGAAGAAATTTGTCCAAGTATCAACTCTAAACATCCTCAGGTGCAATTTGAGGCCATTGCCTGTCATCCTATCACTTGTTACTTGGGACAAGTAACTGACACCTACCCAGCTGCATTCAGGTACTTGTGGAGAGCAACAAGGTCTCCTATGAACCTCCTTTTTCTCCAGCCTGAACAACTGCAATTCCCTCAGCTGCTTCTCATCATACTCGTGCTTCAGACCCTTCCCCAGCCCTGTTGTCCTTCTCTGGACACTCTCCAGCACCTCAATGCCTTTCTTGAAGTGAAGGGCCCAAAACTGCACACAACAGTCGAGGTGTGGCCTCACCAGTACCACTTACAGGGGGACAATCCCTGCCTTGGTTCTGCAGGCTGCACGATGCCTGATACAAGCCAGGATGCCACTGGCCTTCTTGGCCACCTGGGCACACTGCCAGCTGTTGTTACAGAGACTTCTTGCCCCATGATGCTCCCAGATCTGGTGCCCAGACTGGGCAGCTGAATAACATAGGTTCATCACAATACCTTTCTTTTAGGTGACTTCTGTCCTTTTAGTTATATGCTGAACCCAAGGGAAGAGTGGCCTTGATGGCAGACACCAAGGTCTGCCATTGTCACAAGGAAAGTTAATATGTCATCTTCATGTCAAGGTGTATTAAAAAAGAAAATGCACACCTTTGGTTTTGATGGTTTTTGACATGTAAATGAGCATAGCAGTGACACTTTTATGTTTATTTATAAGACATAAACAGAATTAATCTTGAGAGTTATTCTGAAGCATTTTGTGGAAGTAGGCGGTCTACTATCATATTACAGAGCACAGGATAGCAACATTTACCTTTAGAAGTTCACTTGGAATGGCATCAGCATTTAAAATAGCAAACCTCTGGCTCGTATGATTCCATTAACAGTTCCTTTGTTAGTTCAGCATTAACTGAGTTAATTTCTCTTGTAAAAACATCCTTTTAGAAAAACAAATGGTCAGAGAAGAATTGATTCAAAATATATACATTCCCAGTTGTAGTTTATACATTCCCAGAGTTTATAGGTTTACTACTTTTCTTGTTATTCATTTATTATTATTTTAAATATTATTTTATATATATAACCTACAGTATTTCAAACCTGAATTCAGTCTAAATGATATCCAAGCATCTTGCAGGCTTTTACTACCCTAATGCAAGCATAGCTGCTGAATATATCAACGAAGCCAAATGGCAGCAGCTGTCAAGATCCCACTCTGGAAAAGGCTACTGGAAAGGTGGCTTATCAGAAAGAAAGTGAAAATCCCATGATACTCAGGTTTTTATTCTCCAAGTGATTTTTTAAAATCCTACAGTGCAGTATAGTGGCAAAAGAAGGCTTACTAAACCTGATAAAAGCAGATTTCTGGTTGAGATCAAAGCAAAAGTACAGTCAGAGTTGGAGTAGCTTTGCCTCTGCCAACGAGCTCACTTGATGATGGAAGTATCTCCTGTATGTTCCCAAAATCTGAGGAAAAAGTCTGAGACAGGACAGTTTGAGAAAGGCATTGGCTGCTCACATAAAAATGTCTCTTTCTAGGCAGCACTGTAGCAGCAGCCTGGCTGGTGGCAGGACAGACAGATGGCCGCACATCCACCTGCAGACTGAAATAATTGTATCACCAAGGATTTCTGAGTTACAAACAACAGCACAAGACAAAAAAATAAAATGTACCCTCCTACAATTGTACCAACATATTTTTATAGATGCTGTAACTGAAATGTAAGCCTGGCAATAAAGCACCCCCAGTGTTTGTGATTACCAGCTGGCTATTACCAGAAGCATATATGACTCAACATTTCTGTAAATCCAGGACTCACCACCTCTCCTCAGCATTCTCAATCTTATAACTCAGTAAAACAAAGCCTATGAAACTCTATCTTTGCCATCAGCCATGGTTGATACACAAGCACACAGGATTATTTAGTCTCAGAGAACTTGATGGATGTCAGGAAACCTGAGTGTGGTACATTAGATGTGTGTGGAGTGTATCTTGTAATCAGGACTGACTGGAGCTTCAAAGTGAAAACAAAAAGTGCTACAAGAATCAGTGCTAGAATGGCTTGATGGAGAAAAATACCTCAGGATATGGAAGACCAAGCAGAAATAGCAATACAATGACATAAGAAAAATCTCAGTGCTCAACAGTTCATGGTTCAGAGGGTTCTCAAAAAACACCTTTGTGGTAATACACGGGGCCGTTTGCAAACTGGGTTTAATGCAGCCATGTTAAAGGACTGTGATTTCCTGAACCAGAGCCATCTTTAAGAAGTATATGATTTGAATCCTTGCAAAAACATCTACTCTGCAATTTTCTGACATTTTTAATGCAATTTATTATCATCTACAGTTTGGTCATGGATAAAACCTTTCTTCTTCAAAGCATACAGCTCTACTTCTCTTCCATTTTTGCTATTCTGTTCCAAGAAAACTACAGCTGCCACTATGAATACATTAAGGCTTCATAAAACAGCTGTCCTTAAATATCTCATCACACCTCTCCATAGACAAGTATGGCATAAAGCCATATTTCTGGTTTTGCTCTTTTCATCCATATCAGTTACAGATAAGCAAATTCATACAGACATTTTGTGATAAACCTGATAAATCAGACATTATATTTCCACATGGTTCCTAATGGTTAAAAATGCAACTCTTTTAGGATTGCATCAAAATATTAATGTTAACTTCCCTTTTTTATTTCCAGATGAGACCTTGTTTACAGATTCTCCTGCAGAAAGCCTCTAAAAGGCAAGCTGGGAAACACAAAACACTACAAGGCTGAGTTTTATGTCTCATTTGAAGCAGCAACACAATATTAAAATTAGTTGAGAGCCTGAAAAATTAAGGATTTACAAGAAAATTACTTCAACCAGTTACTGTTTATAAGACAAAGAGTGATCAAAACATAAACTAGATTAAAAACAAATACAATCTATCCATCTCTATGACTGTGATGTAAAACTTATACAAATTGAAGAAACAGAGCAAGTTTTTCTACAAAAACAAAGCAAATCTTTCTAAATCTTGTCTAGTATTTCCCTGTAAAATTAGACAGATTTGACAGGAATCCAATCCGTTCTATTAGGAAAACATTAATGTGCCTGAAAATCTCAAAGAGAAACTATCCTAATCACAAATTTATATCGTATGTCACTAGTTCCAAACATCCTTCTAAAATACACCAACTAATAACTTCATTGTTCATGACAATGTGTCAACGAAATGACACTTAGTAGCAGAGAATAACACAGACGGCAAGTGTAGGGGAAGGCATCTGAATTCACCATTAGGAGAATGTGGTGTACGCCCACCACAGGCCTTACCCCACCCACAGGGTAGGATGACCTGCAGATTCAGCTTTAACCTTTCTGACATCCCTATTGAAACAGACTTAGAAATAAGGGGAGGGGACAGAAAAGGAAAATGATGGTTGGGGGTTACCCTCAGATCTTTAAAATTGGATGGAAGCTAGGGAAGGTAATGAACACAAAATCCTCCAGTCTCCTGCTCAGATCCAGTACTAACACTGCTAAAAGCAGTATTTTCCAAATGTATTTACAGCAATCCCGAAGGCACCTTTGTATTAAAGAAAGTTAAACAAACAGAGGGAAAAAAAAAAAGTTACAAAGAGAACAGAAAGATATGCAGATTTAATGTTCTTACAGAAGTAACCTTATAGTAACCCTACATTGCTCTAGCTGACATAATCACTATTAGCTATTGTCAGTGCAGAATACTGATTTAATACGGGGTAACATGTCTTGCACCAAGGTTATTTATGCTCTCTTTCTTCCTTTTAATTTTCTGAAGATGTTTCAGAATTGATGACACATGGCAAGAATTTAATCAGACACTTCCTATCTTCATCATAGGTTTGTACCTTAAAATCACATCTGGCATGGGACTAATTTCTGCTGTTATAACTACAAAACTCAACATTTGTCATCTTTTAACTGATCTTAGTTATGATTAAAATGGTTTCTAACTGTAGATAATGATTAAAATACTTTATGTATTTTCACAACAGATTGATTGAAATCACATTCGCTTTGTCCTCTACATAGCAGAAAAACCAAAGCAAGACATCAGTCTCATACAACTGCTGAAAAGGTTTCTCTCCTGGACTTTTTTACTTCTCTGCCCATCTATTCCATCTTCATGGCCATGAGGTTCATCCTAGCCCCTTGCCTATGCTGTAATGTTGATTACAAGAGTCAGAACCATAATTTCCAGAACACAGTTTTCAGATCAGTTGCCACTCAATACAAGGAACCAGCCATGATTTAAGGTTCCCACTTCCTAGCGGAATATTCCCACACCATAATGTGAGAATGAAGAATTAGTCTCTTTCTCTTCAGTATACTACATTTCTTCTTGCCTTCCAATAGTTAGTCACACTCAATTCACTCAAAACTTCAGAGAAAATTATTCTAGATACTTATTTCTTTTGCAAAAAATTAATAAATTTTAACTCATGCTGGTCACCTACATTATGTATTACAAAACAATCTCCAAGACAACAAGTTTAATATATATTGGGGATGGGGAAGAGATGGGGAGATTCACTTAAAACTTTTTTATCATTTCCTTGGGGTTATTTCTTGTGTTCTTTCTTGGCAGTTAGAACACATATTCTGTGTAGTTCTAAATAAAACATGCAGTAAGGTGAGTTATTTCTTTGGCAGACCAGATGGCTAATTTATATATGAAATGTAATTTATAAAGCTTTTTAAGCATTTCCAGAAGCTCACATAGATTTCATAATATATTTCCATGGATCTCAACCATGAAGGACAGGCTAGGGCCCACATACAGGTATAAACAGGATACTCTGAAATGATATATAGTGGTAGTCAGGCATAAACCAGAAAATTATCCATAGATACAATTTTCTTCCATCAGTAGTAAACCTCTGAGTAGCTTCAGTCAAAGCAGCATGTCTGGAAAATCAGGACCAGAACAGTATTGCATATAATTTAGATACCTATCGTTACTGATTTTTGCCTCAAAAAATAAAAGTGCAGGTGTGATTTGAGTATTTTGAACTGCTGCAGTCTGTTGTCCACTCTCCTTTGTCAGAGCATGAGAGTTACATGTGGTCATTAAGCTACAGTATCTCACCAAAAATTGAGAATTTACACATTTGACAAGAAACTGTAGTGCCCAGGATGTAGGTGCTGATAACCAACATTCAGCTGTAAGGTGATTTACATTAAAAAAAAATCCAGTTATAACTTTCTATACCACCAATGTTCCCTGTATTGCCAAAATGAGGAAGTAATAATAATTGTAATACACGGCCTCTAAACAACAAGGTACGTGATTCTCCTTTTTCCTACACTTTGTACAGGTCCCTTTCCCTGTCACACATAAGCCACCAACAGTAACTAACACAGATTTTGTATAAAATTTTCACAAATGACTGAAAAATTACAATATGTTAGAAAACCAGATGCAATGTCTTTGGGAACATCAAGACTTTCAATACTTCAATATTCCTCTCCAAAAATTAACATTCAAAATTGTGTCCAGGACATTATGCATGCAGTTATTTAGTACCCTGTCATATGAAACCTCAGCTTTGCTGAGAGACATTTTTAATACCCTCTCTTCAGCCTTCTACAGTAAGAGCTCACTTACAACTGCAGTCTTTCCTGCAAACAATATCACTAAAAGCACAAGGCTGACAGCTCAGTAAGAGTAGGTGCCTGTCATATGCAATGACAGATACTCATCCATCCACTCATCCATAATGACAGAGCCTAAAATTATTATTTTTAAAAATCATTTGGTGTTGTTAAAATGTCTTACAGAGAAAGAAACATAATTTTAAGAAATCCTTAATGTTAAGAAGCAATTAAAACAGAATTCTTTACAGTACACAGCTTTTCTCAAATTCATTTGAAAAGCCAGAACTCCAAGAAAAGAGACATTTTCTCTTCTGCCTTTGTGAGCCTGAAATGTGTTTTTCCTTCACTTTTTCACAACCACAGGAGTGACCAGAACTAAAGTAATATTATATTAGGTTGGCTTGTCTAAAGAACCTTGATTATTTTCATCAAAGTCACTGTGAAAACCTACATGTAATTAACAGCCAAGCTGTTCAACATTACTATTAAGCTACAGTGGTTTTGATCTGGTTCTTTGCCCATAAAAGAACTAACAGTAGGCCTCCAGCATTGGGTCAAAGGGCACAGGATCATCCTAATAAAATAAGAAAATCTTTTAAACTAAGGAGGCATGTTGTCTTCAGTCTAAGTTGTCACAGAAAAAGTATCTGATCCTAAAATATTATTGTATTTGGGATGTGTAACACTATCCTTAAGACAATGGATGGAGCAACTTCAAAATTCTCTCTGAGAAGGGAATACAAATTTTGATTATGATTTTAATAAGATTTCTTTTTAGAAAAAGCATGAGCATGAACACTAAGAATAATATAAGCCCAGTTTTGGGAGCAAGGTTGAAGAGGAGTGAAGTTGAGAACTTAAAAGGCAAGGTTTTGATCTCAGTTCCCTCAGAAAAAAATACTGTCCTAAAAAAGCCACCAATCTATGAATGGTTTCACTTACCCCTGCTATCTTTCAAAATAGCTTCACCAGCAATATATGTAAGGAATTCTATACGTAATATAAGTGAAAAGTGGAGAGGGCAATTTAGATACATCAGAAAGATGAAAACCCACAACATTGGGAATATGATTTAGGCCAGCTAAAAGTCCTGAAGTCTTATTTTTCATTAACAGATACATCTAATACATACTAGGATACATAAGCTAATATGGAGATGCTGATTTTAATCATAATAAAAGAAAAACTATTACTATATTTTAGTCTATAATTAAAAATAAAATTTGAGGCTTCTGCAAATACTAGCAAAGGCTTTGCATGTGTGTGTGTGTGTGTGTGTGTGTATACTACTCTTGGTGTCTTAAGTCAGGAATAAATGTTCATTTAAACTAAAACCATAAATGGGATTGTAACAATGACACTCCTGTTTCAGTGCACTACCTCACCATGAGGTGGCCATGACTATACCACACCTCGCTCTATGGCAGGAAAATAATATCCTTTAACATTTCAGCATCATTAACGTTGTTTTAATACTGACACAGCTTTGTACCAAAGCTCTGATATCTTAACATAGAAGCCCACTTCCAGATATTTAACTAAGCTGGGTCTAGTTCCCCAGCTGAGAACACTCTCCACATTTTCAAACCTGGGTTTTTGGCTGTGAGGCCAAAACTGTAAGGCACAAATGCCACATAGACACTTGGTGTCCAGCGTTTATTTAAATATCCAGCTTGGATTCATGGTGCAAGTAAAGATATTACATTTTAGCTACCACTTCTCATGAAGCATGGTTTCATTTTCAAGAGCACTGGTTACTTACACTCTCTATTGAATTTTATGAAAGCACTGAACAATATTTAGTTATTTTTTAGATACCTAAATTTGCATTAACTTCAAAAATAAAGAACTTCAACTAAAGAACAACAAGAAAGGATTATCTGAGTTGGGAAAGATCAAACAAAAAAAGATTAGAATTATTTTACAAGATTTAGTTATTACAGCACCTTCCTAGCACTTAGCAAATGCACAATGATTCTGATTCCCTGCTCAAGGAACCACATAGCCTAAAGTCATGGCAGATTTGCTTTTCACTGACAGCTGTCCCAACAAGTTCTGATGAATTAATAAAATCTCTCTGTGCTGTTTCTTATGGGCAGCTGTGAGGGTCCAGGGAACAGGGACTGAGAGATTTGTGCCAATAAAAACTCGCTTTAACTCCCTTAAGTGAGGATTTACATGAAATCCTCTCCTTAATGTTTTAATTCTAAGCCATGAGGAACAAATTCTGATCCATGGTGTACATGACACAAATTTAATCCATTTGGAGATCAGGATTCATCCCACCTACAAAAAACTAACTATGTTATGGTGTGAAACAGCAAAACTTCCTATAAATAGCATTCTTTTGTAGAAAATTTGATATCAGTCTGTCTGGGAACCTTTAAAGTCTTATACTAGTTTAGTCTATTTTGAAGAGAACCTATTGAAAATATAGCCAATGGAGCCTGATTAATTGCTGATCTACAATAACTTCTATTATTCCACAAGGACAATAAAGCACTTCTTGAAGAAATCATCTTCTTGTCACAACCAGCATGGCATTAGCATGGCATAGTGCCCAAGGAGCTGTAAGAAATGAGTCTGGAGGAGACTGCCAGAACTCAGCATTGCCACATTAACTGAGCACTGTACCTCAGAAGCATAAAAAATTTCTGAAGCAGAACACATTTGGTATGTTTGACACTTTCTTGTCTTACTTCACACAACCAATCCCCTATAAAATGTTTAAGTGCTCAAGTGAATGCTTAAGGAAGAGTCTAAAGCTTCAATTTTCTTAGAAGTACCATAATTTGAAAACAAGTGATGAAAAAATTATGACAGCTGATTGACTTTATGAATTAAACTAGCCAAGCCATCAAATCAACTTTAAATTTAGATCACAAGTAGGTGTGTTGCAGGCCACAGTATCTAGTATGCAATACACACAAAGAATAAATCTATAATTCTGGCTCTTTTGTTTCCTTTTGGAAGGATCTGAAAACTAAACCAGCAATTCCAGTAGCAAACTAGAAGCAAAACCTAGAAGCAAACACTGCAGGTAGTATCATGAGAAAAAGGGTTGCTTCATGGTACATGTCAAAGGTCTCCAGGACCCAGCCTGTGTCTCAGATAAGAGATAGAGCAGCAGTTCATCTAGGAAACAGCTACAGTGAAAGCCCAGAGGAAGTGCTCCTGTACTAAGCTGCCTGCTTAGTGCAGTCAGGTTGTATCTCATGTGCAAGGGACTGCCACACGGCCCTGCTCTCCTGTGACCTACTGACAAGGCCCCCAGGGCTCTCAGTCTGTCAGGGTCTGCTGCTGCAGGATGCTTGCTATGCTCCTGCATAAGGATACATAGGTATATGTATTACCTCACCCTGGGGTCCTATCTCCACCAGATCACCCTACACTTCCTACCACTGACAGAAAAATGCAGGTTTTTACAGTGGGGACTTCTCAGCCCCTGAGCCCCTGCCTCAAACACAATAGCTGGGGGATCATCCCTCTCCCCATGAACAATGCCAGGAGTCTGCAGAGATCCAACAGCCCAGCCAGCCATTACATTAGGTGACATCTCCTTGTTGCTCTGCCCGTTTGCTGCTGTGTCTGATGAGGTGCACCGATCATGGACATGGCTGACCTGGAGACCCATTACAACAGGAGTGCCTCATTATTATTTTAGAGGACATTTACTCATATGAGGAAAATCATGGCATGCAGGGGGATCCCTGCTCTCTGCTACAGAGAATATTACCTTCTCACCTCTATATTACTTTGATTATATCAAGTATTTTTTGTATGCAGCATAAGACTACCTTCAGTGTAGGCATATTCTGTCTGAGATAATTCAGCACAGTGACAATGTGAAAGCTCTGACAGAAGTTTTCATTACCATATTTTGGGGACTAAACTGCTGAAAAGATCAATAAAATAGTGTGTCTGCTCAGTTTACTGAAATAATTAAAGATGGTAAATGTCCTATATTGTCTCTTTTTTTAAAATTAAATGGCAGTAAACGAATCTAGTATTGGTTGGCTCAGAAATGGATATAACAGTGAAGTCTGTAGTGCAGGTAGATGAGAAGTGTTTGACTAAATCTCTTCAATTAAAAATGGCATTTTCAGATCTAAAACATTTTGTGAAAAAAAAACACTAACTGATTTCTTGGTTAAGAGAAGTGGAAAAATATCTGTGGGTATCCAAATAGTTCATGCTATTTCAAAACACAGAAAATATTATTTTTGGTTAGAATTTCTTTTTATGTCTATACATATAAGCTTAGCATATAAAATGAGGATAAGAAATCAACTCAATATTTCAAAGTAATTTCAATTAGATGTTTCAAGTTCCCTGACTGCATTTTTCCACAATATAAGTTCATTAATGTTTTAGAGGGTCTAAATTTCATTATGCAAAAGAAGGTATTTAAATAGGGAATATTTTTAGAGAGAGAAAAAATATTTCCTGTCCTGCTGTAAATAAATTGTTATTATTAAAAATTTCTTGGCTTGCTTTAAACAATATACAAAATCATGCTTTTATTCACTCTAATTAATGCATGAGTAAATAAGAACTCTATCTCCACAATTATGACCTTTGAGGCATAAATGTTATATGCAGGGGAGAAAACTCATACAAAATCACTTCCTTTACAGCAGATAAGTTGCCTATAGAGCATCTTATACACAAAAAGCCTTTTAAATTGCTTGTCTTTTGTATTTCTGTAAAATGCACAATCACTGGAAAAAAAAAAAACAAACTGAGAGAGATAATGGCAGGCAGGCTAAGTATACAGCAACTGGCAGGAAAATTTCTTTTCCAAATCCAACATATTTGGCAGGCAGGTCTGTGGAACGCACATATTAGCTGGCATTTATATTGGAAATCAGAAGATGTTCTGGTAACAAGTACAATCTTTTACATTCTGTCAGACTCTTATATTTATTTTGTTCAGCCCAATCATCCATTTCTTACTTTCTGTTATTATATGCTGAGCCCTAGCTAGAGACCCAGCTGGTAGACATAGAAACATTAAAGCTAGTGGAAGCACTAATGAAAGAGCTGAAAATGAAAACAGCATCAGAAATCACATGGGTTCACCAGTGAAGAAAAAGCATGGCTGAATTTTCAAATCCTTCCTGGTTCATTGACTAGCATGAGAAATTTAGATTTTAGAAATAAAAGGCCAACTCCTTGCTATCCATAGGTTAATACTTAATCAGCCCAAAGTTCTCAGCAGAAATTTTCCCACATGATAGTAACGAGCTCTATTAAAGACCTGGTGGATTAACGACATGGATTTTTAATCATGTCACATCTGTCCAAATCCATTCGGTCATTTAATTTGTGTCCAACATGATATTTTCTCCCTCCAAATCAAGCCTTTTTCCTCCAAATAATTTTTCTTTGATCTTTTCACAACCATTAAAAGAAAGATTTCCATACTGGGATCTCCCACCACTGTCTGCACTTGACAGTGTGCCACCCACACAGTTTTGTGCAAGTGTTAAGCCTACAGTATTCGTAAGTTCTCTAAACCGCGATTCAGAATATTTTCTACAGCAGATGTTTTTCCTTGCTCTGCTTTCATATTTAGTAAGATTTTTTTTAAATTTAAAAATCAGCATATATTAAAAATAAAGATGATAGATATATAATTGCAGCCAGCTGAAGACTGGAAGGAAAATCTCTATTCAAGGACATCTAAACACTCAGCATCCAGGTCTAAGCCCAGATGCTAAGAAGTGAGAGCATCTTCCAGCCCCCTATTTTTACTTCCACTGAAATGATTAAGAGGCTAGGGGCTGTTTGATACACATCTTCTCTGTTTGCATTGCTCCAGTCTTTTGGTGTGTGTATACAATGAGTGAACTTCTTGCACAAATTAGAGATGGGCCAGCATGTTCTATGTGTTCAATAACATGCGTGAACATTTGAATTGATAGGTGGGGACAGTAAGGTGCCTGCTGTGCCCTTGTGTGAAAAAAATTTGTTCATCTTTTTTATATGATGAATCTTCAAGGTTTTTCCACTGAGCTCACAAATGTTCAAAGACTACTGTACTTACTGCACCCGCTTCAGCATTCTCAAGTAAAAATGGTCACAGTGCATGAAGCACTTTCTTCTCTTTTGGGAGGGGAAGCTTGTCAGCAAATCAGCCAGATTCTGCTGCAGGGTAAGTTTAAGATCTAAGACTCAAATCCACATCAGAGTAGGGTTTGTATATGTTTTACTTTCCCACAGTTTCATAACCTCGATTATTTCATGTATAACTATATATCAAACTAATCCAAGAGATACTGAATTTAGTAAATAAATTCAAAAACTCATACTACACCCAGTGCTGACATAAATAGTTACAATTAATTAATAACTGAGGTATCAATAATAACTAACATCAGTCAGCCACTGGTATGTGACATAAAATAATTTGTCTCACTCTGCTTTCACTACCACTGTTTATAAACAAAGATATACAAACTTCAACTCTGGACTTATTTGACTGTACATTTTAGTATTACTGAGGAGCAAACAGATGTAGAGAATTAAAATCTAAATAACTACAAAACAATCATTACTTTGCTATAATTCAGATCCAATTTTAAAGTCACTCATATTCAGGCACAACCCATGTGAAACAGAAGCATTAATGCTTCACTGGTTGTGAACACATTAATACCTCTGTCATGAGAGGCACTTCACCAACATCCTCTCATGCACTCTTCATATCCAGACTGAATGTTAGTGTGAATAAAAATACAAATTCAAGAAAAATAAAAACTTACCTTTTAACTTTTGATTTTATTTTGGTTTTGTAGGGTTTTGTTTGTTTGTTGTAGTTTGGGTTTTTTCCCTATTTCTCTCTCTCATTTCTTTCACACACACTCAGGAACTTGAAAGAAAGAAAAAATACTGCATGCTTATTCCTCCCATATAATCTGAATTTATGAAAGCTTGAGATTTAAAAATAAAAAATACTCAGGGATGCTTCAATGCATCTTGTTTGATGTAAATGCTGTTTCACATACTATTATGTAACATTCAGGAGGGACACAGGTGAAATAAACAAACAGTACTTCAAACATCTTCCAATTCATTGGCAAGCTGCCAGGGCCTGCAAGCAGATTGTCGAGGAGGCAGGACCAGGACCTTTACATTGGTGCATAGCAGGACAGTGTGAGGTGGTGGGGATAAACTGAAACAAGAAAGGTTCAGGCTGGTTGTGAGGAGGGACTTTCCCTCTGTGAAGCCATCAGGTACTAAAGCAGCTATCCCAACGATTCTGCACCATCTCCCTCCATGGAAGTTTTCAAGACCAAACAAAGCCCTGAGCAACTTGATCTAAGAATCTAACCATGCTTTGAGGTTTGACTAGATATGTCTGTAGATTAATCATTGCAATAAGATGCTATAATGGCAAGGTCCTTCATTTGCAATTGTAAAGATGTGGTCAGATTTTTGTTCTCCATAAACAATTCAGTCTGTTAAGAGAGGCAATTCTCCAGCTGTATTTAGCTTTGGTACAATCCCACCTGGAGTTCTTTGTGCAGCTCTGGGCTCCACCATTTCAGAATGATGTGAAGGTACTCAAATGCATCCAGAACAGGGCAACAAAGAGGGCAGGAATGTCCTATAAGGAGCAGCAAAGGACTTTGGGCTTGTCTAGTTTGGAGAAAAGGAGGCTGAGGGGTGAGTTCATTGCCCTGTACAGCTTCCTGAGGAGGGGAAGTGAAGGGGAAGGTGCTGATCTCTTCTTGGTATTTACTGATAGAACACATGGGAATGGTGGAAAGCTGTGCCAGGGAAGGTTCAGACTGGACATTGGGAGCATTTGTTTACTGAGAGAGTGGTCTTGCACTGGCTCAGGTTTCCTAGAGAGGTGGTTGCTGCCCCAAGCCTGTCAGCAATTTGGGCAATGCCCTTAAAAACAAGCTTTACCCTTGGTCAGCTCTCTGCTGGCCAGGCACTTAGATAAGATCATAATTATAGGTCCTCTCCAACTGAAACATTCTATTGTAATTCAAAAGGCAAAAAATCCTCCTGAACTTACTTAGGTCACTAGAGCAGTACAATTAAGACACACCAGCTTGTAGATCCAACTTCAACTGAAGGAATTCCTTTGGCTCCATTAACATCACTTTTAGCATCTTTTAGCTGGTCTCTTTTGCCATCCCAGCCCAAATAAGTATTTACCATAGACCAGACACCCATTTGCAGATAGTTCATGGAAAACAGTCCAAGTTCAGAGTGAGGCTTGAGTCATAACAAGAAAAATTAATCATTCTGCTTGATGTAATTCCATGTGTAATTACTGTTACAGACCTGAGCTGAAGACAGGTATACAATTTATCTACAATTTCTCTCCCATGCCTTCAGTGACGGGCTTAATTAACAGAATCCAAGACCAACTGAGTGCATTTGATTTCAACAGCAAACATTCTCTGTTTTGGGACTGACCAAGTCCATTCATGTCAGGGAGCTGCATAATTACCCTGGAACTGTAACAGAAAATTTAAGCTTTGTGTGCCAATTGGACAACAGGCAGCTGACACATCCATGTAACTGCATTACCTGTGATCACTTCAGATTACACTAGGTGCTCTTCCTCTCAAACACACCTTTCTGCGAACACATCTGAATATTTATTTGCCTAGAATTATTCAGAGTGCACACTATATATCATCTTGCTCATGTGTACAAGCTGCTGAACTGATACTTTAAAATCCTATAGAGACAAAGAAATAAAATAATTACTATGGAAACAAGTACTCCTCACAAGTGCAGTAACCAGCGGAAAAATTATCATTTCTTCTCCTTCATGCTCATATGAATTGGCTATGCAAATACAAGAGTAGATATTTATTCATAATGGTTCTGCACAAGCTGCTGTGAAATAAGCTCTAGAGAAAGAGTAGCAAAGCTGAAGTGCCACAAGAAAATCTCATATATCATATATTTTATGTCTCAGTAGAGCTACCACGCAGTAATGACTAGTAGAGAACTTCACAGAGCAACAAATCCCTCCTGAATAATTTATCAGAGACGTCCATCTTAGAGTCCTTAACAAATTTGAGACAACTGGGTTAAATTAATTTATAAAGCAATCACTGCTAGATGTATGTCAGAAGACTCACTCTGCCTGCTTGCCTAAATAAAAAAAAAAAAGGAACAGTAGTGTGCAAAACTAAGTCCAGAACCATTATTCACATTAATGGGTAGTATTTTTCTTGGCTGATAAGCACACGGCTGGCCATAGGCTAAAAAGAAACTGTTTACTGTACATTTTCTGTACATATTTCAGTTTGGTGAAATAGAATAAAGATATTAATCTGATGCAATGGAAAACAAAAGCCAAGAAAGCTGTTTAGACTAGTAAAATTTTCTGAAGTAGGTATAGGTCTCTGTGAGAGTTTACACTAATCACTGTCAATCTGGTCTTTTTTACTGCTAAGCTTCAATTAAAAGAGAGAAAAAGCAAACCTCAGAGAGAAAAAACAAACCAAAACCAATTAATTACAAATTTTTCATCAGAGAAGATTTACCCTTTTCATTAACTGTTCAGCTAAGCAGTGTACTGATCTCTAGCAGGCAATTTCTGTCAGCCCCAACAAAGAGCAGACAATGGCTACTAAACTAAGACACCTGTTTGCTAACCAATTATCAATTAAAAACTACTCCTTAGCAAAGTGTAAGATAAATAAGACGTACTATTGCCAAATATTATCCTGGCAATGGAGTTTAAACCACTCAGCTTTACTACAGTATTATTACACTTAAAAACAAATACAGTTGCTATACAATTGAAAGAATAGGGATCCCATCAAAATAGAAGTATCTCATAGGGTTAAAATATTGCTTCATTCCTATGAAATGATATTTTAGAGCTCCTCTTGTGAGATATACTCTGGGTTCTGACTGCATATATTCAGGATTTTTGTAGAACAAAAAAAAGTAAGCAAGAAATTAGGAAACTACCACTGCAATTATATGCATGGGAATTTGAGGGCAAAATATAGACAGAAAGAATATCTCTATTTCCATTTACAAAAGAAAATAAAAGTTTTTTTACAGTGGTGGAAAAGGCTATAAAGAATACCTGCAGCAAAACCAATACTGCTGATTAATGCTCTTTTAAAAATTTATTTTTTCAGAAGGCTGTCATTGTCTTAAGCCTTCTCTTACCAAGAAGGAGCTTCAAAGCATAATGAGAAAAAGTAATAAATGAATGTGTCTCAAAGAGTGAAGGAGTCCATCTTGCTCATTGTGATAAAAAAATAAAGATCATTTTCATAGGTATGCAGAAGGATCAGCAGGGACCTAAGCATACTGCATGTCAAGAAGGAGTATTGTGATGCCTAAGTGTGCCCTGTTCAGGCAGCCATGATGGTGTATCAGTGCTTTTGGTCTCAGCAGTTATTTCCATCAATGTAAAAGTAAGTCTTTGAGAGTTAAGTATTCTACATCTTCAAAACACCACCGTAGGTAAAAACAAATCATCAGCTGCCGAATTTCTCACCACAATTAGAGAGATAAAAGCTGGCATTTAGTCTGTAACATGATATCCTAGAAATATACAGACCCTCAGTACTACAGAATGTGCTTCAGTACTCCATCTTCCTTTCACTCTGCATGTTAGGAAACAACTCCTACTGCTCTCTGCACCCCATCCATGCCTATAGGAACAGACCATACCATGCACAGAATTGTTCCTGCATATTTCAAGTATTTCCCTCATACCTACTCCATACCACTGTGGGAATCTGAACATGTTTTACACAGGAAGGGACCATATGGGCTGGGTTTGTTTTGCTCTTTTGTTTTCCCCCAGAGCATCTCCTAGGGACAATAGCTTTGTGCCTACTGCTGTTCAGAACAGTCTGTCCCAACAAGAAAAATGGCACCAAGGAAGAACTATTTACTGCCATACAGAAGAGATTTGAAATCCAGCTACTTTAATGAAAGCCGTTTTCATAAATATCAGCCAAGATATCTAAACTGGCAAAAGCATGGCTACAAAATTACTCAATTTAACAACACATTTTCCTGAGATTTAAAGCAATTGGCAGATGCCAAATGGGGAACAAAGTGGTGTCACATATTGCAACTTTTTATGACAGATGGTTTCAAATGGATTAATGAGGTGAGTGCTGAATTTCTAGGTTGTGGTTAATATTTAACCTCCAGTCAGCAGACACCTCTGAGATTTTTACACCTGAGTGGTCAAGTGGCCTACCTAATTGACCTGTTTGAAACATTTTTCTAATTTTAAGAGTATCTACCAAATGAAAAAGAAAATTAACAAATGAAAAAGAAAGCTAACAAATATTGCAAAGTGGGGAGGGGATTAGAGAGACCTTGTCACAACACTGGTATGGAAAGGAAAATTGAGGGCTTTCTTTTCCTCCTGAGATGCTGAGGAGAGACCTACAAACTACATGAACTCACATTATGCTGTGTCAGTCAGGAGGACCATTGCCCCAGGCCGAGGGAGGTGATCCTGCCCCTCTGCTCAGCCCCTGTGAGGTGCACCTGGAGAGCTGTGACCAATTCAGGGCTTCTCAGTACAAGACAGACAGGGGAGCTCCTGGAGCGGGTCTGGCAGAGGCTGACAAAGACAAAAAGGGACGGAAAAGCAGAGGGAGGTGGGGCTCTTCAGCCAGGGAGAGATGACTGAGAGGGGACCTCATCCATGTCTGTCAGTATCTGCAGGGAGGTGTCAGAGGACGGAGCAGGCTCTGCTCAGAGGTGCCGAGCAACAGGACACGAGGCAATGGGCAGGAACTGATGCACAGGGAGTTGCACCTGAACATGAGGAAGAACTCCTTTACTGTGCAGCTGACCATGCCCTGGAACAGACTGACCAGAGAGGGTGTGGAGTCTCCCTGACAGGAGATACGCCAGAATCGTCTGACACAATCCGTGCCATGTGCTCTAGGATCACTTTGAGCAGGGAGGTTGGACCACAAGACCCACTGTGGTCCCTTCCATTCATACCCATTCTGTGATTCAGCTGCAAAAATGAGTCTTCTCGCTGCATTTAGGATATCACAGAAGTTACTTGCTCAATATAACCAGCAGACATGACCTGCTTCAATACCTTCATTATCTCCTGACTTTCCCAGTTCATTTGGCTAAGAAGTTACAGTAAAATGTATCACACCACAGTAAACAGAACCTTTTAGATACTAAAATAAACCTGAAAAACAGTTTGAAGCAAGACCTAAAATAAGGGTTCGTGGCTAAACCAATTTGAATTTGATTCTTATCTGTAGAGTTGTTACTTAAACATTTCACTGCAATCACTAATATTCAATCATTTCTATTTTGAAGGAACTACTGGAAACGCAGTGTACAGCAGCATCTACAGGAGTTCAGAGGTGAATGAGAGCAACGCCAAATGAGAAACAGTAACATTCACCATGCAAATATTTACAATCCTAAAAAAAATAATTATCAGGACATTCCATTTCACTACCTTCTGCCTGAATTTATTCTTTTCCTGGAATACAGATGAAGTCATTCTGAAGTGACTTACTCCTATATTGAACATCCTGCATTTCTCCAGCAGAATGGAAAAAACAGTGCCTGGTCACACACTCTTACACTGTAGCTATTTACACAGTATCTGCTTCACAGAGAGTCTGCCTAGGCATACCCTAATCTTTAAGAGTACAGGGAGTGTTCCTTGTTTTGAATTAGGAAGAAAGAGATGAAGAAACAAATTACTAACTTAATAAAAGAAAAAAAATATCGTTAATTAAGAGGATAAAAATTTTCTTTCTCAAAATTCTTAATGAGAATAATGCCAAATAATCTGTGACAAAACAAGAGTGATATTCTTAATTCAAACTGCAGTCCACATATCTGTACACCCTTCTTTACAAAATTTTTGTACAAAGCATTCATTTCTACAAAAAGCCACCACATCAATTGTTATATAACATATTTTTGTAAGTCCTTGAGAAGAAAAAATACAATTGTGCAATATACATGAATATATTAAAAAATTTCCATATATTTTTAATATTTTATACAAAATGTATTTTTATGTTAAAAAAATGCAGAATGTGCTCCTTGATGACTGGCAATCCTCAGCATTTGCCAGATTTGTCTATTGTGCTCTGTTTGAGCATATCCCAGGCAGATATTCAAGAAGTAAAATAATTAGCCAAACTGGAATACACACTGATTATCTGAAATGGTACTTAGAATTCTGCTCTAATAAATGTGATGAAGCCTTTAATGACTTCAGGCTATGGGGGGAGGGGAAACTGAGGAAGCGAGTTTGAAGCTGTTTTCATTATGAAAACTGACAGCTCTTGGTTCCAATTTCACCCCAAACTGCCATAGAGATTAATATTTTTCTTTCAGAGCCACATTTTTATAAGAGATTACATTTTCCTCTGAAAGCAGAAGAGCTCCATTCAAAGACATGGCCATTTGTTGTTGTCAGCTTCTGCCTAACTGGGCTGAAAGCCTACTGTGGCTCTGCGGATCTGTGACCTGCACTTCACTCCCTCCAGGCACTATAAATAATTTCCATGGAAACAGCACTGAAGAAGATATCTGCAAGCCAAGAAGATATCTATAGCCTTTCTGTTGGATTTATGTCTTTTATTTTATCCTCTACATTTTCTCAGTTAAACCAACATTAAATACAGTTATTCTACAAAATATGTTACACACAACACTAATGTTATAAAAGGAATGGACGATAAAGGAGGAAAAAAAATCAAGTTTCCTACTCCACAATATATATACGCATCTATAGATTATTTTTATACCCTGTATTCCCCTTTGTCCCACAGAAACAGTACATTGCATCTACATTGCACTTTTGTCACAAAGGGAAGCATTCTCCCTAAGTCATAAGGGATGAAGAGGTATATGATAATATCATTAGGTATTTCATGAAGAGTGTTGTAATCCACACCTTGATGAGGCTGAGAAGAAGTAGATCTATGTGAAATCACAGCTGATGGACTCTGACACAGCCACATCAGACCACAAAGGGAGGAACTGAACACGGTGGAATGCACTGCAGTCTTGCCAAGTGCCAATCTGCTCTTCAGGCCTCGATGCCAATTCCCAAACAGCGAGAATGAGCCAACTTCCAAACCATGAAAAGCAACACTCAACATGAGGGCTCAGTAAGGATAATCTGGAAATGTACTGAATTCTGTTCCCTCATGATCCTCCAGTTCACGAGGGTCCACGTATGTTGGAGGTGTGCAGTACTCCCTCTTTCTCCTCCTGGCCACAGGAATACCAAGGCTTTAGGCCCTCCCTGCAAACTGTACAGCCTGGTCTGTTTTCTTTGTCCACTGAAGCTGCAGATGCCTAGTCCCAAATTATAAGAGACTCCTGACTCCAAGATCAGCCTACAGTTACAGAGAATTTCTCTCCTCTGACTGAGCTTGTGCAACCTGCCTGTAGCTTAGAGGACAAAGAAAGTGAGTCAAAGCATCAAATCAAAACTCAAACACAAGCATCTAAAGAGAAAGAGAAACCCTGCTCTGCTATTTTTCTTTTCAGTATAACAATAACAGTCATTGAATGCAACAATAAATTTAAATAGTTATTCTTAGCTGTGTTACAGGTATTTTTGGAGCTGCTTTTCCCCTCCATATTCCTCCTGTAGGATCTGATTTATCCCCACTCAAGTTTTGAGTGGTTTTCTCTGAGGTTTTTTGTCATTAAAACACATCAGATTGCATATAATCTCTTATATTCTTTTCCATATATTTTTTCTCATAGGAAGAATTCATACAGTTCATAGTAATGTCAACACTAGGATTAAAAATAACAACTTAGGCATCCTCAAGTCACTGCTCTAAGGCAAAGATTTCTTTGAGGAAATATTGCCTACTATTACATAAGCCCTTAGCTGTAATCATCCTTTAAGGCTTCTCTCTATGTTAAAAATGATAGAAAAATACTTCAGAAGCCATGAGTCTCTTAAAATGTTTTGATCCAATGAAATTTAGAAAAATATCAGATAGAACTAATTTGTCATATGAAACACTTGTATTTACATCTTTCAACAGCTACCGAAATCCAGATCCCTTTTAAACTCATGTTTGATAGTTTTTAGGTCCAGGAGTTAGAAGAAAAAGACTATCAAGATTAGAAAAGTTCCTTCTTGTTCTCAATCTAAAATATTCTGAAGGGGGCTATTTTTTCAGATTGTTCTCATATCCCATCTCTATACTGTCAGAATTCTCACTTTAACAAAGATGCTAGCTAAGTACTTAACATTGTGTACACTGCTTAACTTCTCTGTGCCTTTTCTGCCCATGGACTAAAATGGAAGGTTCTGACTTGATTAGGAAAATAGTTGTTGACAGTGACAGGACAGGAAGCAGTAAAATGGGTTGTCCAGGGAACCCAAGAAGTCTCCAGACTTGGAGGCCTCAAAAACCTGAGTAACCTACTTTGAACTCCACATAGATTATGCTCTGAGAAGTGGGTTGGGCTGGATGCTGGGTCCTACTAAGCCTACATGACTTTGTGAGTCTGTGTATACTGAAAAGTACAGATTATGAAGCATTCCAGACTCTGGACTTTTAATTTTTCTCCTACAGTTCTGAGTAATGAAATGAGAAAAACATCCCAAGGATATATAGAAGCATACTCAAGGTCGCTGGCAGCCTTGGAAGACAACTGGCAGATGATCAGAAACACGTCATTGTGACAGAGGTGCTCCTTGACTCTTGCATTCTGGTCACACCCTCTAAATACTTTCATCAATACAACCCACCACCACTCAAAGCCATTGTTTAGGTTTTGCTAGGGCAGAGCACAGTGCTGGGATTCACAGTTTCAATTCAGAAGTGATAGGTAAGAAATAGCATAAATCAGCCTCTATTCAGTTACTTACCCCCTGAGCATTCAGACCTTCCACATCTGTTTGCATTTATTCTAACCACCTGTTTGACACAGCTGACCTACCTGAATAACTTATCTCTCAAGCCAAATGCAACACTAAAGCATAAAGTTTAAATGAAAAACAAAAACTCCAGAGATATGCAAGTTATTGGAGTCTTTAATTACAGGTCATAAAGAGAATCACTTTCTCTTAAACAAGGGGGGCACTGCTTTGCTGGTAATTGCTAACACATTCCTTAAGCCCTTCCTCCAGCAAAGCTAAGTGTATTATTAATTTTAAGTTGCTTTTTCACCGCCAAAGCTATGAGGGATGAAAACCCACTTCCTCTCAGCACAGTTGCTGGTGCATGACAATTTGTACCTCTGGCAATATACATGTAACTGCTAGTAACCCACAGGTACCTGTTACAGGCTTCACACCCCAGCTGCAGGTTTGGAATGGCCTGGTAACTAGACAACACATTTCCGGTCTCAGATGATTCTCACCTTTTACAGATATTCAATTTTGTAGTGTAATTACTAAAAAGTCTCTCAGAATCCAAACAAACTGAGATGAGTACTCAAGTCATCTGGGATTAGGCTACAATTAATTATGAACAGCATTCATGACAAGTGCTTCCACTTTCATGAACCAACCTAGTTTTTGCACTGGGTTTTGCTCCTCATAGCTAAGCGTGACTTAAGGTTGGGCTAAACAGCCTTCAGTCAGTGGTCTCCTCCCATCAGAGCACACATGGGTCACTGCAATGCCTTAGAAAGCAGGCTGCCTTCTGCATTATTCCTAGACACAAGAAACACTTAAGACGTCAGAGTTCTCCTGTAACTGGGCATATGATAAGCCTCAGGCTCCTACTAGGTTGTTTTTACAAAGAACAATATAATGCTACAGTCTTGAATTGCAGTGTCTATCTTCCCATTTTAAGAAAAATGAGAGCTAAAACGCTGCAAAGGGGATTTAAAGAGCAACTTTTTTACAAGATGTGAAACAAACAGATTTTTTTATATACCTTTATATAATTACAATTATATAAACTATATAATTAACTATCACATAATTAAGAAGTTCTTCTGTAAATAGGCCACAGGAGTTCAGTTTCTGAGGACATACAGTATCTCAGAGGGGGTGATATGTATATACTCACTGAAGCAGAAGACAATCGTTGTTTCCATAACTCCCGCTCAAAAAAAAAAAAAACAAACAAACCAAAAACCAGAATATTTGCTTTCACTTAATCATACAGCTGCAGAGCTTGTGTCTGCAAAAATTGAGGGTGGGGTGGATTAAGAGCAGGGCTGTTGGGTTTGTTCCCTTGACGCTCCTTAATTTTTGTCTCGTCCTGCCCCCTGGTGGGAGCACAGGGGCGGGTCTGTTGGCTTCACAGCGACACATTTCTGCAACGCAACCCCGAACTACTCTGCACTTCTCACTTTGCTCTTTGTGATAAAGAAAGTGTGTCAATTAACATACAAATTATTTAACTGAATGCTGGAGGAAATAAAACAGAATTATTATTTAATAAAATAATTGCTTTATCCAAATAATTA
>VXBQ01008379.1:178163-272944 GCA_013400175.1 Phainopepla nitens
TATTTGCTTTCTCTAAAACTTAAAAAAATCACCTGCAGAATATTCACATTGCAATAAATATCCTTTCTATTCCAGATAAATATTTTAATACTTATGATTAAATTAGAATGGATAAGAAATTATATATATATATATATATATAAACATACTGTGCTTTTTATTCAGTGGTGTTTTAGTAGGAGCTCAAGATATAGCAACATCTATAGCATGAGAGTTTCTTTACTTAAAAATTACATATCCCTTTCTTTTATTTCTAGAAGGATCAACAAAATGATAGCACAGACCTGCATTGAGTTACAGCTCAGTAGTCAAAAAACACTTTAGATCTAACAGGTGGGAAGAAAAAATCAGAATCAAAGGCCTTACAGGTGTTAACACTTGCCACATTTAACTGCTGTAATTCTACTCCAACTGGATTATATCCTCTAAGAGTAGCAAAGTAAGATGCTTCCAGTGCAAGTAAATGCTAATTTTAACCTCGTCATCCATGTTTAGATTATTTCTGACACACCTGTATTGCACCCTCGATTCCTTCATCTCATTTAAGCTCAAACCACTTTGTATACTCTTAAACTCCTTCAGTAGCCAGGTCACCCACCGGCCTTTCAGGTGTCTCTTGTCCCAAACTCCAGGTTCTACAGACACTAAAGGTTGTAGGCAGCACATTCTGCTCTTGTCTGCATCAGAGCTGGAGTGGAGCTGGGAAACATCACTGAGCCCCACCCAGTTCACTGAACTGACAGTGAAAACACCTGAGCACACCTGAGCCTTTGAGGTAACAGTGCTGGGCTGGGTGTGACACTGGAGTACCCTCACCCCCCAGTGCTCCATCTGTACCTGCAAGCTGATAGAAAAGCTCAATCCTGTTGGCACCCACACAATACACATCAGACATTACCGTAAAGGCATATAGAAGAACAAAACATCAAAGTAGCAGAAAGTATCAGAAACTGTAGCAGAGGTTTCCCACATGTGTTTTGGCCTAGGTTCTCAGCTGGTAGAGCAGCACAATTTCCACTGCCTTTAATAACCGCTTTGCAGTTACCAAGAATCCAGCCACACGTGACAGCTTAGGCCAAGAGGAGATTAGACATCCCCCTGCAACTACATAACAGTTTGCCTAAGTGATGAATTTACAAGTTGCAATCAAACTGGTCTACCCTGCAGAGGCATGTGAAAATGCCTCGGGTTACACAACACAGAACTAAACAATGTCCCTGACTGATCAAAAACCTGGTAAGAAATGGTAGCTTGCAGATGAAGATGAAGTACCAGCTGCAGTCTAAAACCAAAATGTTTAAAGAAAATTTCTTATGACTATGTATTACCACAGTACAACATTTTCTCTACTTAAGCATCCAATCCAGACTAATTTGTGGTGAAACATGTAGGGACTATATGTCTTTATGAACTCCAAGCACTGGGGTACAAAGAATTGTGTTTTAAGGGCTGTTTGATGGCTTAATTATGGTCTAACCACAAAATTACATCCAATGAGATCTCAGTTTGGATAAGTTCAGTTAAATTGTCAAGGGTACAAGTAAGAGCTGTAAAATCTAATTTAAAAAAATAAAAAAAACTCTTTATACCTTGAAAAACAGAAAGGATTTTGATTCATCTCCAGTGACTGTAATTGATTTAGTCCCTGATTTATGCAATTTATATTCTCAATAATTCAGATGAGGACTTGATTCTGCAACCCCTGTTTATGTCAAACAGCATACACTCAGGTGAATAATAACATGGATTTTAATACTGTAACTGCACACAGGAAATAAGTAGGAAGCTTTGCAAGGTGAGAAAGCAGGTTATTTCTTTGTGATACTTTGAAAACTCTACCATGCTTAAAAGTTGTTCAGTTGGGCCATCCACTCCATAAGTAGTTTACTTGACATGATCAGGGATGAGGGCAGACAGTCAAACCCTGCCTACTGACAAACAGCCTGGGAAGCTGGAGCAACCTTCCTGAAGTGAACTAGAGATAGCACAGGCCTGTCCCACCTCTAGGCTGCAGAAAGGACCCCTCAGGGCCCAGCCAATGTTAAATTCCGCAGGAGCTGCACGTGGAAATTTATAAAAACCATTTGAATTGACATTCTTTCAGGCTGTATCAGATCTAACATGCTGTACTACACGATGTAAATTCCAAATATTTGTTTTCACTATAAAAATAGACAAACTGTTGCTAATTAAATATCCCATTGCCTTTGGAAAAGCAAACAGGGTAAGAGGAGGCTGAGGGCTATCTGGACTTAGGCCAGTGACCAGAAACTGTAACTAAGGAAAACACTTCTAGCACTGGGGCCTGCTCTGTGATTTCACGGCAGGCTGTGGTCTGTGGCCGGGCTCTCACTCCCTGCAGCCTGACTGGCAGTGAATTCACCTTGTGGAAAAACTCCCTGCAGAGACTTTGTGGCAGCACCTCACCAGACTCCAAGTGCTTTAAGAATTATGACCAAAAAGCGAATGACACAGTTCAATAATGAAATAGCATTAATACTTGTATATGTTCTGTCTCCTAGGAAACCGCACTTTTTTGTTTGTTTCAGAAGATTTAAAATACAAACACACATACGAAAATATTCAGGCAAGAACACACATTATTTCCTTCAGAAGGACAGGTGCTTCCCCATGCCTGAGATATTTTTTTTGCTACGGCTCGTAACAAGGCAGCGCTAGAAAGACATTGGCATCACCTCACCGGAGAGACTGAGGGAACCTGCCGGCTGCCTTGCGCAGCTCCCGTCCAATTCACGGATCTCTCCTCCGGCGCTTGGATTGCCTCCTCCTCCCCTCACCTCGGGGCTCGCAGGGCTGTTTCCCACACTTCTCTCCTCGCTGCTCAGCAGCTCTGCGGCCCTTCCCCCTTGCACGGGCCCCCGAGCGCTCCCCGCGTTCCCTCAGGGCGGCCCTCAGCGCCGAGCGCGGAGGCACGCGGGACGGACAGAGAGCATCCCGCGCGCTTGTGGGCGTCCCGGAATGGGAAACCCGCGCCGCTTCAGAAAGACAAAACTTTTCTGGTTTTCCTCGACGGTAAGTGCCGGTTTTCCCCACTCGCAGAAGGGCTTTTCCTTTAGGAATTATCTGAAATTTTGATCCCTTGCAGTTCAAGCAGGTTGAAATTGAATTCTCCATAGTGAAACGAGTCATTGCAATCTTCCACTCACATTCCTAATCACATCCCACCCTGGCTAACTATTTGAGCTGGTCAAAATTACAATGAAAGAAATATACCATCAGCTAAAAAGCACCTACATGAAAGAAATGAATGGAATTTGAGAAATAAAACCATTCCCAGGTGACAGCTGTATTGGCTGTTAGCAGCTGAAGAAGCACCAAAATTTCCAGTCTGGTTCTCCTAAAACAGTTTCTACCCCAAGAGAGACTGCAAACTCTTGCTTTTTATCTTAATTCAGGATGAAAAGAAAATCTTAAAAGAGAAAAAAATATTACTTGAACGTTTTCCTGGAAGAAATGTCCATTTTCCAATTTCCTTTCTCCTTTGAGCAGTCTCTCTCTGCAAAAGCACTTTTATCCTGGGAGGAAATGTTTTAATGGAATATGTTTGAAATGCATGTCCATCACCAAAAAGACACACACATCTTAGCTTCCCTGATGAGCAATGTAATTCTCCTTTCAGATCAGCCAAACACAAACATACTTCAGCAGAGCAGCAAACAAGCTGGACTTTCCTTGCCTCCGGTTTTCCAGCACACACACTACTGGAAAAATGGTCACTGCTCATTTGAGAAACTGCAGGCTAGCAGAACAATAAAGGATAAGTGAATATGCAAACAGAAGTCCAATCTATTTATCTGTGACCTATTCATAAACTAAAAAGTAACGGCTTGGAATTAATTTTCATATATATTTCAATATACTAAGAGGGAAAAAAAGATCAATTTTTCTTCTAGAAGTTGCTATATAGAGACAAAACCCTCCTTTTGTGCAACTACTTTTGAGTCTTTGCTAGATTTTTAATATCATATACACACGTACAGTCTATAAAGGGCCATTAAATCCTCTAATTTTATATTTAGAAACCCAAAGAATTTCTTCAAAACTGACAAGCATCCATTTTTTACTTGAAGTCATTTAAAGTTCATCACCCTTTCCCTGCTTCCTTTTAGTCATTAATACCTCTAACTTAAAAAAAATTCACCTGAAACACTATAAACCCACAGCAATATTATTATGAGACTTGTCTTCTTTACTGCAGAAGGATTACAAATAGGAATGTTCCTCCTAACATGGCTGTAGAATTGCAGTCCAGCTTCTTAGTACTCAGGGTTAAAGAACTGGTTAAGGAGTTTTTGCCTGGGTTTTATAGGAGAAATCATGCTTTATAAATCATGTGTGGCATATCCCCTCAGAGCAGAGAGCTGTCAGGAAGCCCAGTTTCCTTTTCCTACCTCCACCACATACACCATTATCATTGGTTTTGTCTTCCCACCAGTACTGCAAGTCTCTTCTGCTGCCCTTGTACATTTTTCAGTAGATTTATACAAGTTATAGTACATGAAAATCTGGAGTTTCATTAAACCAAAATAATAAGGTAACTTTTATACTTGCATTCAGTTACAAAAAAATACAACTATTTTTTTAGGAAGTAGTTTATATAGAATCACAGAATATGCTAAATTGGAAAGGTCCATCAAGTCCAACTCTTCCATCTTAGGGTAATATTATTCCTTCGTTCCTGTGAGTTCTTCAAGAGAAAAATTATTTGCACTGTGGTAGTGATTATATCCCCCTAAGAGTGTCTGACTGTGCCAGGCACAAGTAATGCATGAAACAATAAAGTCACTTCCTGCCTCAAAGAGGTACACTTTAAGCATACATGACAACAGATGGAGAAAACCCTGGAGTATTAATATTGCATGCACCAGAAGGGATTAGTCTCACTGTTCGTGAATTAGATTGTGTGCTGTTGCTACTTGTACTGAAAGTCCTTGGTCCAATACCACATCTTGCAGGACTGGAGGTGGAATAAAATTTTCTTTCAAAGTCTGCAGATTGAGTGTTCCCTCTCACACATTTCATTATACTGCTTTCAAGGTTCATTCTCACTGGCATTGTCATTTTTATCTTGAAAATGTTTTCAGAACGCAAAAGGCTGCAATGGAAAGAATCACTGGCACAAGTTTGGCATGCTCTTCTGTAAGCAGTAGAAGCAAACTCTGCCTGCATTGCAGGCATGATAATCAGCTTATCCCATGGGTAAATACTTGTTTCCTTCATCTGAAAGCATCACAGAACATAACTGTACCAACAGTCATCATTTACTTTTGTATCAGTGCACCAGTGGTCAGCAGCAGTGGAAAAGGATACTTTAGTAAAATATATCATGTTTTCTTTTAATATGCAATGTCTGGAGCATTTCGGCAGCAAACTACTGACCTGAAAGTCTAGATGGTTTGTAAGCTGTGCCCTTACAAGTGATTTTCCCTCTCACCAAGTCCCTTTAAAATCTGTAATGCTAGTCTCTACTGAGAACAGTGTTTGGCAGGTCTCAAACATATTGTAGAGTGGGTTTCATTTTTGAGAAGCTTTGTTTCTTCTTCTTATGTCTAATACATTTGAAATTGCATAGAAAGACTAATCAAACCAAAAGAATACTCTTTCACAGACTGTATGTGGAGCAGATGTGCTTCTGTTGATGTTGCTGATTTTTCCCAGTGGATTTGAATTGGGAACATGAAGAGGCCATATGGTAGTAAGGATAATTTACATAGCACATTTTATCAACAAATATTACAAAGGACCTTGCAAATCACCTACTGTACAGGAAGAATTTCACTCAGAACTGAAACACAAATATCTCTGGGGTAAAACTTGAAAATACATAATAGCACACTCATGCTATGAAACAATTTCTAATTAGTTGTGAAAAATAAAGTCACAGCAAACTGAAATCGTGAGAGGAGCACAGGTGGACAAGATCTATTTACAAATCAGTTGCAATCAGCACAGTTTCACCCTATATGTGAAGTAATAATTCATTTAAAGTAGTCTATTCCTTTTGGTAAGTGCAACTGATAAAATGATCTTCAAATATAGACATTGAAAACAGAACAGAATACTAAGTGGATAACTTCATTTCAGTTTTGCAGACATTCACTGTACATATGCGCAGTAAATGTGTATCTAAATCTCAGTGTCCCAGTAGGTAATGTGACCAAAAGTTATATTATTTTTTGTATTTGTTATAGGCAGGAGTGTGGGAGGCTCTGGACATTTTCCAATACTGTCATGACTGTCACTACTGAAGTAAGAATAATGAAGGAAAAAAAAGACAATTGTTTCAAAGACAATATAATTTTCTTTCTATCCATCTTGGGGAAGATAAACAATAGGAGATATTCTATTGCAATATGCAATATTGAGATTACAATATGCATCAGGGTCAGCAAAAGAAACAGTCCTAATTTTCAAATCAAACGATGCAAAGTTCCTTAGTGAGGTTTATTATTTGAAAATGTTGTCTTCTTCCGACCTTACTTCCAGGCTGAACCTTATTTCAGTCCCAAATCTGTCTAATGTGCTGTAGGTATATTCATCTTCTATTTATCTGCCGTAAGAAGGCAATTCTAAATGCTGCTCAACAAATCAAATGAATATTAAGTAGACACACAACATAATTTATGTTGTATATTTATAGAGCTCCCAGTAGAACTTACTACAAAATCATTCACTGCACGTGAAATTGGAAAGATAGTTTTATGTAAAGAGACTTTTGAAACAAGAATTTTCAAAGAATTCAGAAAGTTCAGCTTCCAGGTCCTATTTTTTGATTTTCTAAGAACTTCTGCCCATCCATAGTAATCCAGGTCTGGTCATACAAAGTCACAGCAGTCTTAATATCACATTTATTCTCATAATCCAGCCATAGTGGTCCTTTCAGTCTTCAAAAAGACAAAGACAATGTTACTGATTCTATAGTAAATGACCAGCAGGTCTTTTCCTGATTCCAGCGTAGCAGTGTTTTGTAACCAAGAGTGCAGTGATTTTCAACATAGCCATGTGACACCTGCACAATTGTGTATTAAACTAGCTGCTAATTAGGAGTAAAGGGGTTTCTTGAAGCTGTCCAAACTCTTAAAATTGACTGTATCAAGATGCATTGTCCAGTTAATCCTGTTCACTTCAAAGGAATAACAGCAGAGAGAAACTGCAGACACACCAGTACTTGAAAATTATGGGTTAGGAAAGACACCAAAGATTTCATTAATAGAATTGTAGATATTTGAGGGGGAACAGCACAGCCATGTGTGGAGGTTCAGTGTGCTTACCCCTGACATGCAACCGCTTAGCATTCCTGAAAAATGGGCACTAGCAGTATCCCTCCTCAATTAAGATGCCCATTTTCATGGTCATGCTTTGTTCACCCTCCTGATGGCAATACTTACAGTCAGAGGTGTGGAATAATGTGAACACAGTGCAATCCTACCCCCAGGAGCAATTTTACTTTTTTGATTTGTATAGTCATATGCAATAAAAGGATGTGAAAAGACTATTATTAAACTACCTTTAAATGTGTTTAATGGCACCACATGCTGACTCAGAAATTCCTTTCCTCCAAGCCCATATAAAGCTGAGAGTCTAATTGCAAATGCTTTATTGCCATGTTGATAAATGTACGCTATCATTCATTCCTTTTCAGAAAAATTTCATGCAGGCCCTTTTAATACAATGTTTTAAAGATCAGACTCAGTATATCCATTTAGAAGAGCAATCTCAGTTCTTAGCTGTAGTAAAAGTAATAATAATAGCACTTACTGTACTTTAGATCTTCAAAGCCCTGTATGGATATTTGGCAATTTTTCTCTCTTGGCAAGGATTTTAGTTTGCATTGGAGAGTAAGTAGCAGCAGGTACCTTGTTTCTTCTTTTTTTTTTCTTCATTATTTTCTCCTCCCTGTTTTATTCCCCATAGGCTAGAAGTGTGTCAGTTCTCTGTTTATGGGAATTCTAGAAATTCGTTACTGGTGCTACTGAATGGTTTGAATTTGCTTTTTACCAGCCAGGGCAATTCACTGGACTCTTATTATTTGTAAGATATCTCAGGAACAGAAATTAGAGTCTGCTGGGATCTGAGAAATGGGACTTCAGGAAAAGGGGAGCAAAGTAACCCAAGCAAAAAGCCAAAGCCTGAGCAGGAGTCAAAGTTTGTAGTCATTTATTGAAGGCAGAGCATCTCAAGCACAGAATTACAGAAAGAAAGCATAGAAAGTCTGAAGTCAGGATATGGAAATCTTGAAGTCAGGGTACAGAAATCTTGAAGTCACAGTACGGTTCTCACAGTGCCCTTTTATACTGTTACAGGGCTACAGCTTCTAGCGAAAATTTCTCACTAGCTACAGATAACCTATTGTTCTCATTACTTGGCAGCCTTACAAAACCACATAATTTCAAAAAACCTTGCTAGTTGCATATGCTGTACCTTTTCATGTCTGCAATTTCCTAACCCAGGGTCTGTACCGAGCCAAGGCCAGGAGATCTTGATCTGCTCTGCTCTCTGTTCCGCCTTGTTCTCACATTTGTTTTCTCATAAGAGTCAACTTTCTTTTGAAGCCTGCTCTCTTGCCATAACCAGGAGCTGTCCTGGGTAGGTTTCACAAGGAAATATCCTCTTTATTTTTTTTTTCTAATTCAAATGTCCTTATTTACTATCACAGCTGATAGAATCAGAATAAGCAAAAATCTTTTGCAGGTGCTAGGGTAGAAACTCACAATGAGTGCAGTCCCAAGGATGGTGTTTCCACAAGTACAAGGAGAAACATTATTTGGTTTAGTGCTTTTCAAAGTAGCCCAGTGAAACAGGGCTTGACAATCCTTGCTTTCCGTAGGAGACTACCTCCTTTCTAGGCGGCAGAGGTAAGTGCAGGCAAAAGAGCCAGTTCTGCTTAGAACCAAGGGTCAAGGGTACAGTAACCGAGATCTGTAGAGCCAGAGCTTGTCACAGCAGCAATGAGTTTGCCATACCAGAAATCAGTTGAACTTAAAACGTGTTGCGCTCCCATTCCACCCAGAAACTGCTACAGTCTCCATTCCTCTTTGCAGCAACTCTTATTTCTGTAAACCTTCAGCATTGTAAAGTACTCATGTCCTTGAAATTTCTAATTAAATCCCAAGGAGACTGAAGAGTCTGCAGATGTAACAAGCATTAATTCAGTGGTCTCTGTTGTCAAAAAAGCAGTCAATGTTTAAGTACATTACAGCCGTTTATCTTTTGCTTATCCAGGAAACTATTTCTCTAAGCTTGTGATGGGAACATTTTCAATAAACAGTAAAGTAAAATCACTGAAGCAGTTTGGCTTGTGGAAATTCTCCCAAAATTGATTATTACCAACAAACGGAGGTGCAATCTCACTTCTAAACTCTATCCACATAGGTGTGAGTCATATTCACAGCTGCTCTGAATGTGCTGTGACTTCATGTTGCTTCACTGTCTTCACTTCCTATGTCCTAACAGTGCATGTCCTGGAGGTGCTCTGCCACATGCTCACTTCCCCAAGACTGCATGGATATTTCTGCAGAAGTTTTGGAAGAGCTAAAAACCCAACTCTCTTCTTCCATGGCCAGTAGATCTGGAGAAACCAGTCCCTGCCCAGTAATCCACTTGACCTTTGCCAATACCACTAAACAGTGCTCCAGGAAGAAGCAGGCTGTTATTTTGCCATAGAGACAGCACTTTTCTATCACACAACAAAAACAGGAGTTAGCTTCTCTGATGCCCAAGTCAATCATCTTTGATTCAGACAGGTGTTGTTAAGCTTTTCTCTTGAAAAAATAACATGCACATGGTTTGTGTTTCCTTCTATATCTAGAGATATATTCTGAATTCTCCTTTGGGGGTTTCAGTAGCTACAGATTAAGTCTTGATGACAAGAAATTAAGAAAATGGAAGACAGGACTTTCTAGAAGAATTTATGCAGCTGAGGACAGAATACAAGACTTCAGTGTCTGAAAGGTGAAGCAGAACTATTTATCTCTCATGCCACATAGAAAAGATTTCTGAGCTGATTTATTGCTTAGCTTTTGAAAGATCAACACAGTCACATAGAAAAAAAAAATCACTGTTTTCTTTTCCTCTTTCCAGAACTATAAACCTATATTTCAAAAGCCATTGTTGAAGTGGAGGATTAGATTAAAAGGTTGATCCTTGACTCAGTTTTCAAGGGCAGGTCTCATGCTACTTAACCCAGGAATTTCCTCAGTTTTCTGCTGCATTCTATGCTGCCATCATCTGGCTCTTTTCATAAAACCTGACATTTTCTAATTCTCAATTATCTCCAGGCCTGAAATTCTCTTTGGGTAAGAATCTTCAATGCTTTTCATTATGATCTCTCACAGTAAGAATTTACCTTTTCTCAAGCAGCAAGCATCTCTCTGCAGCTACCACTGCCAGAACATTAACCCAGACTCTGGGCCAGGCATGCAGCTCCCTTTGCCTGACTGAACACTCAAGATGGAGGGAGGATATTAATTTATGTGTCTGTTCATACTCCAATATACTATTCTGATTCTAAATCTCTTCAATCACCTAGCAGAGATTTCTTGGTAGCAAGCCAGTTACTTCTAGCCTGCCAGCCTCCAGCATATTGACTATGCCCTCCTAACTCAGGGAATGCAGCCATTTGGTCATGGAAAACACCTCTCCTCCTACAGTAAAAGAGTGTTACCAACTCTCCCAGTGATTTCTTAGATATAAACAGGTTGTTTACTTACTCCAAGGCAAATCTTATCTTCTGCCTGATGGGGCAATGATAAAAGGTGACAGAAGCTTTGTAATTGGCTTACACAGACCCAAGGCCACACTGCTTCCAAGACATCACGACCTTCACCTCCTTCTCATAGGTCTGGCAACCAGAGTACTGTGAAAGATTCAGAAACATTCATCTGGCTAAACTATGGATTTCTGGTGGCAGGTAAAACTCTGAGGAAACTGTGAAAGCATTGGCACTAATACAGACATGGGGAGGAGCAATACATACAATAAACTTTGCTTCATCCTTAGATTGCAGCATGCCACTCTGGGTTCTGAGGAAAGGCTTTTCCTGGAGCATTTCCAACGCTTGGCTTTTTGTCTACTCTGATCTTCACAGAGGCTCTCTGTCTCTGTGCATGCCGGGCAAAAGTCTGCCTAGCCAAACATGCTCAGCTGCTTTGTTTTCCTGCTAAAGGATTCACTTAACCTGTTCTGTAGGTAACAAGGACAGGAGAGCAAGGCTGCCTCTCTGCTGCCCAGCCACACCCCAGTTCCAAGTGCAAAACAGAAGGATGCTAAAAAGAACATTTCTGTCGTACGTGGAACTGCAAACAAGCAAGCACAGCACATCAATCAAGGCATGCAGTTCTTGACAGGACACCAATCAATCACCATAGGGAGACAGCATCATGGGGAGACATTCCAATATGTTTTCCTTCATTCTTTTTCCTGAAACAGGAGAGGCAGGTTAAATAAGCCTCTGCTGGAGCTTGTGATGCACATTTTTCAGGGTATGGGAATTACTGCATACAAAGGAGACTTTGAGGCCTATAAATTAAAATGAACAAGTCTTGAGGTAAACCAGAAAAAAAAGGGGTATATTTACATAGGGACCGTAAGGAAAGATGAACCTAAAAAGAGAAAAGAAGATGAGAAACTTGGTCTTAGAAACAATAAAAATGTCTGCTTAGTTTTAATTTCCACATCCAAGTCCTGAGAAAATCTACAGAATCAAAACCGAAATTAGACACTTCTTTAATGAACAAAGTAAAAACATGCCTAATATTTGGATGTGCAGAAGTGACCACTTATTTTGCCTGAACACTAAATTCAAATGACTGTGTGCTGAAACTTACTGATTCTGTATTTGTTATTTATTTTTGTAATGACTAAATAGAAGTGGGACAAAGTGGCTGGACAATTGTATGAAACCTCCATTCTGAATTCAAATCTGAATTGGACCTGAACCAATGCAGGTCTTGAGCACCACTGCATGCCTCCCTTCAAAATCTTCACTGTTCTGAACACCGGATGAATGTCTCCTTATGCATCCCTGGCAGAACTGAGCTGAGAGTTTCAGAGCCACTTGGGAACTGGCAGAAGTAGAACTAGGCTCCCAAGGTTTAAAAGAGGTATCAATCCTAATGAAGCAACACAGAAAGTAAATATGTACCTCTAAAAGTACTCATGTCAGCACAGTTAAATATTGGAGGCTTGAAGAAACACCTTTCATACAGTTGCTGGTAGAAGAAATGCAGACAAGCCCTATATTGGCCCTATATAACATTGTACTTATTTCTTACACCACCAGTTTTCATAGCCTTGACCTGTGTAACTGTAGAGTAAGAAGAAAATAAAGAAGCAAACCACGTAGAAAAATGTGCCCCATATTCCTCACTCGGGGATTAAACAAAACAAAGAATGTTTCATTTCAATTTTCAAGCAGGCTCTCTATGTTTCTGGAGTGCTGATGCCCCGTGATATCTGAGCGAGACAGCATTAGGACTGTACACACTGTATTCCTCCTTGCTTTATTAATAAAACAATAATGAACTCAGTGGTGCAGAAGCAACTGAACATGCTGCTATGAAGGAGACCTCAAAGCCCACTCAGCTGCTTCACTGGTGTATATTAAAATTAATGAGTTTCTGCTGCAGAAAGAAAGAGGTGTCCTTACAGGGGAATGAGATCTATGATCTTTATATTGTAGCACAACTGAGAAGCACAGAAATCTGCACAGCTCAGTCTCAAATAACAAATTTCTTTTTACAAGGGGGGAAGGCAAGGACAGGCTGAATACACTTGCTAAACATATTGAAAAAGAAGATAGGAGAGTTTTTTATTTGCATCTTAAGCACCTTCCCACTAGTAAAAACTGGATCAAGGCTCTCTCCCTCCCCTCACCCCCATTTTTATAGCTAAGAGAGAAAAACATTGGCAATATTGAATGCCAGCCAGCTGCTGAGGCTGCTAACTCAGCCATTATAACCACAATATTTAATAGCTGTCAATTAAAGAGCCCTGATATGTATACACAGGAACATATATCTGGAGGTCAGCACATTCCATTAATATTTTTGTTTATGACATCCTTCACAGTGGTTTCAAGCTTTTATTGCTTTCCAGTTAAAAAAGCAAATTTTGAAGCAACTATTAGGTTGGTAAATAATACCATTTTTTCAGTGTTGTTTCATTAAGACAGCTCAATTTTATTCCAAACTCTTCAAGGTTTCATTCAACTGCAAAGAGGAGTTAATAACACACTGCTACAATAACATCTCTGCAGCTTATTTCCTGCTTAAGAGCTCCAATGAGAAACAAAAGTTACTAGCGTGTTTTCATACATGAAGCCCATCAAGTATTTAGCGAGCTCAGTTCAAGCCACTTGCTTGGACTGAAGTTGTAACTGGAGAGTACTTTTACCACAGATTATTCTAATTCTATAGAAGAATTACCTAAAATCTTAAGAAGGATCATTTTCTTATCACTTCCTTTTCTTAGGTGCTAGAGATATATCAACCTCAGATATGTTAATGAGTGCTGGCTTTGAACATAGTTTAAAACTACAAGTGCTAAATCATGATAAAATTTAGAAAACTAGGATGAACTCAAAACTTCTCTGAACTGTCCTATAGCACCAGGTATTCCCACTTAATGAAGATATTTGATCTCAATCAATTTAGATTTGAATATTACGCACTTTCTATTCCAGAGTTAATTGCAATCTACAGAGAACTGCTATAGAGCAGGTAAAAAAGAGGGGGGTTAAAAAGTGGGAGGGGGACACAGACAACACACAGGATAGACAGGACCAAACAAAAAGACCAACCAACAAACAAAGAAACACAAAATACCCACACCAAAACCAGACTTGAGGAAGCATTAACAATTCTATTTCTTAATGTGTGGCTATGATTTATACCTAAAATCTTTACTACCTCACTTGTGTAGAGCTTGGTGGTTTCCACAGCATACCTACATTCTCAGTCTGCAAACTGCTTCCGTGCTAATTTAATCAAGTTCAGCCTATTAATAGTATCATATAAAGGGCAGCATTTTGTTTATCTCATTAAAATGCTGAAATTTGCTACACTGCCCTGCCATTAAGACCCTGTCAGTCCAAAAGCATTCCATTGGGACTGCATTAGTTCAGTATTGAAATATACTTTTCTTTCAGCCTCACTAGAGTCAAGCTTTATCAAAAACAAGCTACATGAAGAAACATTGTCTCTGAAGATCAGCCTCTATCACTTATTTTTTGGAGAAGAATTATGGAAAGGTAAGAAAGAATATGGAAGTGAAAATCTGTCCCAGAAAACTCCAGAACTGGTTATTTATATGACATAAAGAGAGGATGATCATCCTCTCTTGCAAATCTCCCTTCGCGTCTCTTTCCTCTCCCCTAATTTTTATAGAAGGGGCAAACCTGAAGTTTAGCTCCAGAAAGTACCTGGGGGATGCTCTGGTTCTGGGGATAATTTGAACCTAAACATAGCTGATTCCAGCTTGTCCAGTGTAAGCAAAGCAGAACCTCAGCACTGAACAATCTAACATGTATACAGTAAAATCTCAGACTGAGCTCTGGCAAAGAATTTATTTGCTTCCTTCTCCCCTCCTAATACAGACAAGTGCAATTGGGTGTGAGGCCCCACAGAAGAGTAGTTGTTAAGAGACATTTCCACAAGTACTTTCAAGGCCAAAGAGTCAGAGACCACCTCTGCTAAAAGGAACCATGACAACAAGCCAGAGGCCATGTACACATCAGCAAGGACTGGGGTTCGCTAGGAACAGAGCTGTGCAATGAGACAGTGCTGATGACCTGACTTGCTACCATGAATATTTCATTAGAGTTTATCTCAAAAAAGAACAAATCTGGTCCCACTAGGGACTGAATGCAGTCAGTGAGCATTGAAAATGCTCTTGGAAAACATTGTCCTCCCAGTTTAATCTGAAAGAGATCCAATACAGCATCCCAAGATTGCTGCGTGGTATGAATCAAAGCACATTTACCAGGGACAAGCAGATTAGCTTCATAAGAACATTCCTGATCTGAACTAAACTACTAACCTAGACACACTATAAATTCTTCTGCATGTGATCCTAACAGCACAATATACAGAGAGAAAAAAATTATTTTGTGCTATGCTTAGAGATGCACCCCTGAAAAGCGGAATTAGGATGCCTCTTCCAAAGCAAAGTGGTGCTATGTAAAAGCCAAACAGATAGGCAGGCTTTTTTCTTTTTTAAAAAACAAAGATAATGGAAGGAGGCAATTTAAAGTAATTTTACTCCCTTTAATAGTAAAAATTGCTTTTACATTTCCATCAAGTGAGAGCATCTGTGCAGCATAAGCCACAGAGCTAAGCACCAAGCATTGCCTCCTCTAGTGTCTTGGATGTTTCTCTGTGACATTCAGGTGGCAGAAGAAAAATCAGGATTTTTTACAGGCTTAAGACCTTTGACACTCTTAGCTTTTTTTTTTTTTTAATCTAATCACGCAAAATTAATTAAAGGTATTTTGACATGCCTCAATGAAAATAAAATTCTTTTTATTCAGACAAATTAAATATAGTAACAAAACTCCAAAACAATCTATTCTTGGCACTCTGTGAGGGGCAAGAAGACAATAGCAATGGTGTATATTTATCTGGAAATGTTTACAACACACTTAAGAATTTCTTTCTAAATTAAGGAATTTCAAAGTTACTAATGTCCATGGTGATCTGGTGCCAAATGAAACACAATTTTTATCCACTGCAGTTGCTCAGTTCTTAGTGACCATAGGTAATATTTGCAAAACTGTAGAGACTTCAAGTCAAGTTGTGAACTTGAAATGCAATATCTCGATATTTTTACCCAATTTTCAGAAAGTCTAAATACATACAGCTGTTGACCGATTTAGGTGGCACTACATAAGAACTAGATAGAAAAGTTGAGACTTCATACACTTTGCCTCTGCCTCTCAGACCTGGCCAGTAGAACAAAAAATAATGAAGCATAAATCCATTAACTGCCCTGAACTGTTCAGTTGTTCTCTGTTCTGGTTAAACTGAGAAACAGTGAAAAAGATGATATCATAACAGAGGAGTAAAAAGATGTTCTTTTCCTTTAAAATTTCAGGTTAAAATTCAGGAGTAGCAAGAGTCAAAAGAAAGTAATCGAGAAATCATCATGACATCTATAATACTATGTAGCAGTTCTGGGAACAAAAATCACCTCTTCAGACAAACAAAATTCATGTACTCCAGCAAATAATATTAATTTCAAGCTACAGACACTACTATATCAAGACAAAAGTCTCAGTATAACATAAACCCAAAGTGGTCAGTGGTCCTTAATGTACATGTGTGCTTAGTTTTGATTGCAGAGCACTGACTGTATGATCCTGCCTTATAGACCTGCACCACATAGATGCAGATAATGTTTTCATGAATAAACAAACAAAAAAAATTATGTTATGGAGGTAAATTTTCTTACCAAAGTCTGGCAGGTCCATCTTCACTCCAATCTTTTCTCAATATTTGTTCATTACATTCTCATCCTGGTTTTAATGTCATCATTCAGGCATTTTTTTTTTTTTTACTCAAAATTGACCAAACCGTTCACAATAGACCAGACTTAAACCTTTGTAACCCTTGAACATGGCACATAGCGAGTCTTTATAAAAAAAAAATATATAAGGGACGCATAAAAATTACATAATTATATAATTCTTTAACTTCTGACCTCCTTTTTAAAATGCCGATAGGCTTGTAGCAAAAAAAAAATAATTCCACGTGCGTATTTTTAGAGATCACTTAAGAAACCGTTCCGGAAGATGTAACGGCGGGAGCGGCCGCCAGAGGGAGCGCTGGCCGCGCCCCAGCCCGCCCCGCACACGCGCTGCTGCAACAACGCAGCATTGCGGTTCCTGCGCAATCTGGTGATGCAAATCTCGACTAAAGGAGTTGGTACTCAGTGCCGCTAAGGATTATTCTTTGAACATCCTTTAAAGTTATTTCCTTACTAGTATTTAACGTATTTTTCTTATCTTTTCATGAAGAAAAAACAACTAGGGCGACACAGAGAGGAGAATAAAAGGATCTGTCGGAGTTCTGCCGGGCCAAGGGAAGAAAGGACACCTATGAAACCATATTTTCCACTTCTTTTATGTTTACCTACCCAAAAGATGGGAAGAAGTCAAAAAGGAAAGCTTAGGAGGTGGTACCATGACAGAGTTCACCAGCCTTCAGTCTCTGCTGGTAGAAGGCCAAACTCTGTGATTAGTGAGCCTCAAAAGTCAATAGAGCTCCCCATCAGCAAGAAGCAGACCATATTTCTAGCTGGTAACCTCAACCAGCAGGAGTTACCTCTGAGAACTGGGGCACTCTGCCGGCAGAACCCAGCCGGGATCAGCCAAGTCGCGTGGACTTGGTCACGGATTGCCACACAGCTGGTGTTCTGTGCTAACCAAAGCCTGTGCCAACCTACTCTTACTCACAGTACAAAACATATAACAATATCCCAGCTGGCCTTTGAATATTTCCACAAAGCAGAGATCCCACCTTGCCAAAATGGAAAGAATTAAAAAAACCACACCCTTCTGTTACAGTTCAGAGATTTACCAGTCCCTGAAACCTCCACTGCAAAGGGCTATGGCCCCTCACATTTCTGACCTACTCACTCTCTCCATGCTTCCTGAGCTCTTTGTTCATGACATATCTGTTTAGGGAAGCAGCTTTTCCCGATTATTTCATATGTCTCCTATACAGCTTGAATACTTCAAAATGAATATTCCTTTGGCTAAATTCCCTGCAGATTTGATGGAGATATTCTCTGTTACGGAAGTGCATGTTGAATCCTGCAGAGTCAGAGATATGGCTCAGAGGTCATCCTGTCAAAAACAGAGCCACATTCCCTCTCATTCTTCACACACAACTAAATGGATAAATCGAGGTGTCATGGTAACTGACATGAAAATCCAACAGGTGCCATGAAATTATTGCTTTCAAAGCAATTTTGCATGAAACAAAACATGTATTGATTACATATCCAATACAGAATTCTCATTGTATCTCTAAGAAAATTCAGCATTCCTGATCACAGAAGTTCCATTTTAGAATGCATTTGCTGTGTTTCTTTCCTAAGTGCTGTCAATATGCTCTTTCATTTTAAACAGTTCATCATATGAAAGTTTATAATTTTTTAAAAAAAACAACCTTTAGCACCTGCCCAGCATTTTTATCTGTTCAGAAATTACACTAAATCACAGTCTCTACCTCACCCGCTAATTTAGCTAGCGTTTGTCCAGAACAAAGGGCCACAATAAATGCCAGAGCGAGGGCTACACCCACTTATAAATCACACAGCCCCAGGTCTCTTAGTTAGCAGGTTAAAAATTTACTAGATTTTAACTGACATACAACACAAGTAGGTCCTTTCAATGTTAACTGATTTATCAGAAGAAAAGTCTTTAGCAAGTATTCCTTAGCCCACCATGGACATTTCTAAAATATCTGCTTCCATCTGTTTCTCCTAGCCCCAAAAAAGACTTCACCTGGATGGATATGTGCATGAAGAAAGCACAGTAACATAGCATCAAAAGGATTTATAATCTCAGACTTTGCTACTTCCAGTCCTCTACCTTGTTGTCTGTTGCAAAGTGGTGGTGATAAATGTGACATCAAAATGCAGTCTCACACTCTGGTTTCTGAACATCAACAACAAAAAAGGTAAGGTCACTATTTCTTAAAATCTATTTTCTTAAGAAATTTGTCTATCAAAATCTGTCTTTACATAGTATTTTCATCCTGCCCCTCATTCTGCTTTTCTTACTTACTAAAAAAAACTCCTAGTTTATACATCTGCAGTTATGATGTGGATCTGGAGTTTGAGTTCTTGCGCTTTCAGATGTGGGAGGAAAGGACAGAGAACTATTTGTATGAATGCACTATAACTTCAATGCATTTGTGCCAGCTCACAATGGATGAGTATATATTTCAAAGGTAGAGCTACACAAATCTTAAAAGATATGTGTGCCTGTGACTGCAGCTATTCTTTAGAGACAAGGGGGAAATGTTGAGAGTGGATAGAAAGACAGATGGAGAAGAAAGAAGATGGTGTTATTGAAATAGGTGGATTTCATCTAATTGTTCTAAACCTGCTTCTGTGACATGAAATAGTATTAGAGAGTGACTTTGAATACAGAAAAATACAGTGGTCATTGTGCTGATTTGGCCATCAGCAAAGCAGCAATGCATAGCAATAATTCCAATTTACATAGATACATAGATCCTGTGGTTTGGCCTTAATTTAAAGCAGACTTGTCAGAACTAGAATAATTTATTTTAATATGTGAGTCTAGTTAGCCAGTTCTAGTTGTTTAAATGTTCTGTATGATCAGGAAAAGCATCAAAAAGCACTGTGAGGAGAGCCATCACCAACAAATATATATATGTATGATAAAATGTGTAAACAAATACTGCTTCTGCTTTGCTCTGTGCATATTCTTCAGACCTCAGAACTATATGCAGCAACAGATTGCTTTAGACATCCCCCACACTGAATTTCCTGTTGTCTCATATGATGATTCCATTATCAGAAACCACATTCTCATGAAGATTTTTCCTGACCTAATTTCTCAGTCCCTAACCTCCATAAATTACAATATCTGCTCAGCTTTTCTCACTCTCAAAATTGCTTATTTCACCTTTCAAACACTCTGGCACCTTAACCTTCTCTATAAGTTGCTGAAAAAAAGATAATTTAAATCTTCTCCTTCTTGCCTCTCTAAATTATATCCTCAGATTGAAATAAAAGGACAATCTCAATTTTCTCTATTGTATTTTGCCCCTCTCCTCCCTAGCCCCTGACCCATCTATAGATGCCTGCACAGACAGAACTTTTCTTTTGCATGAAGGAGACATTTCCCCTGACCATTTACCTTTCTGTCACACCCTGCTTTAATTAGAATATTCATTTCAGATTTAAGGCTCAGAGAAGAAAATTACCCACAGTGATTTTTGCCTGCTTGTGGTAAATTATAGCCTTGGACAGTCATTGTTTTGGATCTGTTTTGGTAGAGGTATTTGTCTGTTTTAGGAAAACAAGCAGATGAATTAGGAACTGGTTAAGAAATTACCAAGTTTCTCCTATGCCTCCACTATAGCTATTGGTGTTCATTATTTCATTTAAATCATACACATAACATAAAATATGGTTTTTTTTCCTTTAATGTGTAAAGTTAGAAATCAAATTAAACTGTTCCCGTGCAGTTACCTAGCAATATAGAATCTCAGTCCCACTGTCAATCAATTCACCATGCACATCACAATAGAAATATCAATGCTTACACAAGGCACTCAAACACACTGTGTGAAAGGACACAAAGATGAGAAAGGAAAATCAAGGCTGATCTATGTGCTATGAATTCTAGGGCACTTTGCTGAACTCTGAAATCTACCCTGGTTTTATGGTGAAGCTTGCACATGGAATTGGTAGAATGACATTTTCCACAAACTTCTAAAAAAAATTGGCATGATAGGATACCTATCTCAACAAAGGGCTCCTCCACTAAGTTCCTGTGAGAGGTATTAGGCAGATGCAGGTTCATATAGTGAAGGTTTTTATTGACTATGGTTTTAAAAATAACACTCATTTTAAAAATTACAATACATCCAACTTCAGGCAAAGAGAAAGCTGAAATCAAATTCTGGCCACTTTAATTCAATGAATGACCACTGATTTCTATTGCCTTTTCTTTTTCCTGAGGAAAGGACATATAAAGTTGTCTCAGTATTTGTTGGCTAAATATCATGGTAAATTCCTCTCGGAAATTCATGACCTAGACAAACATACATGTTTTCCAGATTTTCAGCAGTGTTATACTTCCATTCTGTTTCTAGTTTGCATCAGAAAAATGTTTTTTAAAAAATCCTGGTGGGACTGTGTCAGAAGTGACAGAACATGGCTCTACAGAGCAAAAGGCAGAGGGCAGACAGCAGCCCTGTGATTGCCTGGCACTGTCTGTGTCACCTTCAGCTTGGGACTTGTGCAAATCAGTCACAACCAGCTCTGTAGCTGATAGCAAGGTTTATGTGCACACAGAGCAACAGGAGCCTGTATGAGTTCACTAATTTAGGTACTTGGAAGCAGGAAATAAAAGGCATAATAGTATTGCCATGAAAGTCTGAAGGTAAAAGGGATCGAGGAGGGTATGAAGGCTGGATGTTGAGGAGAAGTCTGGACTGATTCAGACTGACAGCAGTAACAGCCTGTTCCACTGTGGTCTGCCAGTGCACACAATTTCCAGCAGTGCTACAGAGCTGGACTCAGCAGTGGTAACCATAGCTCAACACCTTTCCAGCTGTTTCCAGGTGGTATTTTTTGTAACAAAACAGAGTAACTTCTTGAAAGCATTTGAATCAAAGTAAACTGGTACTCACTGAACATGATCATGACTTAAGACAAATGCTTCTATCTGTTTAAAGACACTTAAAGTTTTGAAATTCCAGTGGGATTTCACAATCTGCAATGGAAACACAGTGTCAGATTCTCCAGTATTATGCATTTCCATACATGTCAACAGACAATGTGACTCCTAGCAAACACTACAAAGGTGTGGCTATAGGGTTTTTCCTACCTATAGTTTTCTACATGTACCACCAAACCTTCACTTATCATAATTTTAGAAAGTATTCCTCTGCTTATGCTGAAGCCAACACACTTCTCCTATTCCTTTCAATTCCTGCACACCTTGAAGTACCTTTGTCCATACTGATTACTAAGGAGGTTCCAGAAGTCAGGTTTCCTGGAGGCTGATGGCAGGCAGTTAGTGTGAAAGGGAAGCTGCCAGTGAGCAGCACTTACCTATTAGCCATTAGATAGGGAGACTCCCACTCCATCTGTTGCCTGAGAGAGATTTCAATGGAAAGATTACTCAGATTTGATAAGGAATATTCCCATCTTGGGAAGGACTCATGCTTAATAGATGATAATATTAATCTAATATTCAAAGTGTCAAGCAGTGCAAACAGGTTAGAATATTTAATCATGGATTCATTGAGGTATAAATTAACTCAGTGGTGCTATGCTGATAGCTTAGTTCTCAAATTCATGTGTAATTTTCTACTTTGGATGAGCCAGGCATTGATTGAAATAGGCAACATAGACCTGTGGACAAATAAAATTAGGGAAGAGGAGGTGACTTTTTTCCAGATTTACTTTGTAACACTGTATTTACTTTCCATCTACAATATAATCCCTGAAATGAGCATACCAAAGCAATTTTCGGGCAATTAATACACATAAGAAAGACTTTGGAGAAATCATTGACACAGCAAACACTTGACAGGCCTGCCAGTGAATGTTCTTATGAAAACAATGAACAAAACATAGGAGCTACTGGAAGTTCATTCTTTCTCAAAATGTCTGCTGGGGTTCAGACATCACATGATGGATGACTTGTTACACACTATTCCTACAAAGCAACCATTCCTAGCAATTACATAATCTATATAAATGGGCAAATAAACTTACATGAAACAGGACTTTTTGCTGATATTTTTACTCGTACTTTTCTGGCAAATGCCACATGAAAGTACAGAAAAACATGCCTCCCTCTGAAATATATATAAATAAACAGAATTACCATTCAGTTAACAATCCATTTCCATTTCCTAATCTGATTTTAAGGCAGGGAGATCACAGTATCTTAATACTATAATGACGAAATCTGGTCTGTCTAAAGCTTTTTACAGAAAGTTGGAATATTTTTTACATGTCCATTTACTTACAGCTTCATTTGTGCAGTTCTATTTTTAAATGTGAAAAAACTGCATTAACTATACAGTTATTCCATACAGTCAGTGAATCTGAGAGATGGCTCAAGATAGCAGCATTTTCTATCCTGAACAAAATTCTGTGCAACTCCAGCTGCAAATTGCAGAAAAGGAATAAACACTACTTGTGCTTTTCTGGGAGGCCTGAAAATGCTGCCTTGAGAACAAAAAAAAGGCCAGATTTGTAGTATCCTGAATCCCTGTCAAAAATTACACAAGACTTCTCTTAAGTAGGTTACAGACATCTCTGTCACTGTGGTTGCACCCATAATACCTGAGCCATTCCCAGTTATAGAACAGGATCAACCAACTAAAAGTACATCAGGATAAAGGCTCAGAGATCCTTGCACTTCAACAGCTGTACATGGAGGTGGACAAGTGGCCCTTGAGCCCAGTTCTAAAGTTTCTGCTGATGACTACAATGGAATTTGGATGTGAATCCATTCACCTTCAATTTCTGTATCTGGAATGTGATAAGACCAAGCCAACTATTCAGCCTACAGTTGTACTTATACTTACATGCCTTCTTTTCCTGTTTGCCACATTTCCATTTTTAAAGGGCCATCCTGTGGGAATAAAGAGCTTAAAAGCAAAATGAAATGATAACCTTTTGCATTTCATAATGAGATGTTTAGAGCACTCATCTTCCTTTACATTACCAAACATTCTTCCAGTTCACAGCTATTTTAAAGATATATATGAGGTCTGGGCACAAGCAGTGCTTTGTTTCTATATTTATGGTAAGATCTTTATATGTAAAATTACAGATGTGTTCCATTTTCAAATAGATGGCATTGCAACTACTTCACTCAGAAGAAACTTTCCATTAGTCTGGAAACAGCCAATGTTGGCAGTGCTATGTGAGCAACAGCAAACTGGAAAATACAGCAGATGTTACGTAAGAGAGAATAAAGTAGGAAAATTAACAAACATTTGTCTCCAAGCCTGGGCTTGTCCATCAGTTGGTTTCACTGTGTTGGCCTCCCAGAAGCAAGTACTTGAAGGCAAGTATTTGTCTGCTGCATAAACTGGAATGCCAAGTATTTGCAATTTGCTCTAGGTTGCAAGAGATGTGAGTCAGTCCGGTTGAAATCATTATAACGTGATGCTAAAGTTGGGGTATTGGGGAAAACTGCCATGGGGATTATCAGGTACAGAAAAAGCAATTCCCTCAACAAAAAACCATCACAAGGAATACAAGGGAGCTAGTGAAAAAAATCTGGACATAGGTTATGCTCTTCCTAGTGGGATCACTCAAACGTTTATGCAAACAATTTCCACTACTTTTTGTATCAGGTTAAGATATAGATAAAATAAGTCCCTACATTAAGAGTTAGGGGAAAGGAGAACAAATATTTTCCCCTGCTTGTAACCTTGACTGCAGCCTAGGTAAAAGATTGTAAATACACCAGGCCTACCATGACATTTTACACACAGCAGAGAGGATGAGGTAAATACACAGCAATCAAACAGTAAAGGGAACCCTGTGAAGTCTTTTGGGCACCAAGAGACCTGTAAATGCAATGGTAGAAATAAAACTTGTCACAGAAATGCCTTTTACCCTAGCTGACCCATCTCCTCATTTTCCCACAGCATACTGATGGGCCTAGGCATGATTCTTAATTGTTTCATGAGATTTTTTTCATGTTTCACTGAAAACTGAGAAAAGGCAAAACCATGTCTTTGCAAATGCAGCTTTTGAACAAGCAAACAGGCAGCAGCATGACTCATCATGAATAACGAAAAGCCACACTAAACACTGCAACCATTAGAAAAAAGCTCTGAAAAGGGGATTCTCCTGTGAGATTCAGTACAGTCTTTATACTGAGAAGCTTGGGACTTAGTACAATTATAACTGTCCTGACTTCAAAGATATCCAAAGAATGAATTTGGCCCTTTTTGTTTTGGTAATGGCTGACTAGCCAAAGACAAAACCCAGAAGGCTAAGGAAATGCCAGGATAATCTTATTTCCTTTGCCCCTCATACAGCAAGTATAGAGCTCCCAGCTGACTACATAATACCCAGGATGATGTGTGTCTTGACTGTCATTTGTCAATGCTGCTACTGCTAGAAATCAAAGATTTATGTTCTCAAAAGAGCTTTTTGGCAGAAACTCCCAATTGCATTTCAGGGTAATTCAATATACTGAAGTACATCAATGCAGTTTGTGTCTTTGCCCCCTGCCCAAATAGTCCTCTATAGACTTAATAGTTAGCTGTCATTTCCCATATTGTCTGTCTCCAGGCAACAAGCATGAACTTGAATCTGCCCAGACAGATTTTGTAATTATACGTTTTGAACAACAAATGCTTAATTTCTAGGTGCTCTTTACCTCCTCAGCTCCTGCAGCGAAGAGATTACCATGCCCTGAGATTGTTCAATTGAGTCCAAAAGGAGTCAGCAAATTCCTTACAACAAGATGAGACTTTTTTCTAATTAATCCTTATATTTCAAGACGTTGTTTTGCATAACTAAACATAACTAAACTCTATCAACATAATACTCTACTTAAGAGTTAGAATTCAGAGGTGCTTAAACTAGTAACGGATGACTGCTGTTTTGATATTTGCATTGTGATCCACGCAAAACTGACCATAAAGATGGAGGGAGTCTATTCCCTAAGTGGTTTTTTTTGCTTGAAATTCAATAACTTTTTTCAAAATAAACACTTTCTTTTCAAGACATTCACAAAGTACACAGAAATTACTTTCTTGAAGTAAGAATTGCAGAAAGATTAATTCCCACCTACCCAGAGCTTTTCAAGGGCTTCCAAATAGAGGCTAAATCCAGGTTATTACTCCCAGCATAACTCTAGAACATCTCTCAAAATAAAAGACAATGACAATGTTCCTTACAAAGTCAATGCTAGGGGAGTGAAGATTGTATTTGTATGTGTCTTTACAAAGACACTCACAAGAAATGTTGTTTTAGAAAACTACCCCCAGGAGTCCATGAATGAGCCAAAAATTACCTTAAGCATGCCACTGAAAATCACTTCTAGCTTTCCAGGCAGTTTTGAGCACTGCAAGAGTAATGTTCCTTTGGCTAACTACCTCAGCGCAGATGAGGTGCTAAAGCATTTGGCTGGCTCCTCCATCAGCCCAAGCTTGCAATATCCCAATGGATGCTATAAAGAAATTACATTGCACAGGCAGAACCTTCTTTAATAAATTGGATCTCTACAAATAATTAAACTATTCCCCCCCGCCCCAAACCCCAGGAGCAAACTTTGCACTGTACCTCAGAGGACTAAAGCTCTTAGGAACCTCATGCTGCTTTGGCAGTCCCCAAAGCTCCTCACAAACAGACCTGATTCTGTGCATTACTGACAGAAAATTGAAGGTTTCACATCAGTTTTAGGGAACTTAGACTAGACAGGAACTGGTGAAGAGACACAGAGGGTCAGGCTCTATAAACTGAGGTTTCGTAAGTTTTGGGTTCCATATATTTAGGTCCTAGACACATTGAGTTGTTAATAACAATTTCCTCATGCTGCAGGCTGGAAGGATCACAGTCAGTCACTGTGAAGTGTGTGCTAGTACCCACATGGGTAAAGCACCTACAGACACTTCCTTGGTAACATTAGTTTAATCCGGTATAAAAAGCAAAGGGGACTCCTGGTACCCTCAGAAAGAACCATTATCACATCAGGTCTTCAAAAGAGGAAGATGAGATGGCATCTAATGAAAGAGGAATCTCTTACATTAGATGCCATCTCAAGCAGTGTCTTTCTGCTCTCGATGAGTTTCATGTGGTCTGATGATTGTGTCACTAGGTTGTTTCCACACAGTTACTGTGTCATCCCGTATTTACCGGTCAGAACACAACACAGCCCTCTTTCATAGGCAGGGAAGATGCCGGGGTCTGACGGAACATGTCTAGGATCTCCCCACCCACCACACACAGCCAAGCTCTACAAGCCCTAGCAGGTTCATCCCGGGAGGAACGCCAGTTTCTGTGTTTCCTTTTTTGAAAGTGCTTCCTTCACTGCAGCTGAACAAGTAATACAAGATGTGCTGTTGGTTAACCTGTCCATGCTCTTACTTCTCCTGCAAACAGTAGTTGATAGAAGTTTACTCCTCCTACTGTTTTTTTACTGATGCCACACCAACTCCTGCTCTGTGTCACTTCTGTAACTCAGTTTCTTTGTCAGAATGAGGTATCAGCTGAGCAAGCCCTGCCTCATTCCCAGTGTGGGAGCTGAACTGCTGATCAAAGAGCTTTCAAGCTTTGTTATTATATACCTGATGAAGGCCAGACAAAAGGCCAAACTATAGATCACAAAACTGCTTCTTCAGCAACTTACTTTCTCGTGTATGAGTTAACTTTTTCCTAGTGTTCATCATGATCTCTGAACCTCATGATATCTTCCCTGATTCATGCATTGTTGAGGTGCCAGTTACAATTAGATGTCTTTCAGAAGTTCAAGTGTGATCTATTTGAATGTTTCCAGAGGTGCTAAAGTACATCTATACATTAGTCATTGACATGAAATAGTAGTGCAAATAAAATGAAACCAAATCAAAAGCGAGTAGCAGGCTTCCTGTGCGCTTTCCTAGTTTTTTCTTCTGTTGGTCTAAAATATGCTTTCTGGGGTTAATTCACCCCTCATCTTGCTCAATGTTAGTACTACAGCCCAGAGGAATGTCCTGCTACCTATGACCATTTTCAGAAACATCAGTTTACTCTCATATTTTGTGTGTTTGGGATCATGACACACTATGCTCTACCCTTCCCATTATATTTGTAGGGAGTGAAACGTTCTGCATCTATCCCAAATTGGAAGATATTGTTAGGAAAAAACACCATAAACACTCTAAGCTAGGCTATTGCCTAGAATAAATACAGATAGTTGAGTTAGAAAAGGAGTTACCTAGTTACAGCTAAAGTTAAGGGAGTAGAAGGCTAAGTAATTCTAGCTAGTTTTACATGAGCTTTGGTCACAGCAAACACTGAATCATGTTATGTTATTTAAAGTACATTAAACATGTTTTGTAACAGCACACTTCACCTGGTATTGATAAGGTCTCTAATAGTATCAGAAAAGGTAGCACATACAAGGCATCACAGATTCAAAGCCAAGACTTTTATGAAGACCCCTTTCACTTTCTTAGTTTATAAGCTCACCATTGGCACCACTGTCTGCCCAAATGCTTGTGAAACACCCAGTATGTCTGGACCACAATATGTAACACCTGTGGTAAAAGACTGCACAGACTGTGCTCTGTCACCAGTCAGATCTCCGAGTGAAGGAGCAGTAATTTATAGAGATACACATGTAAGAAGAATATTTATGGATTTTACATTCCTAGATACACATTTTAGTAATATGCAGGCCTCATCACCAAATCCAGCATGACATCAGTCTGGCTGCTCATTTAGAAAGGGCAGCAGATGAGATCATAGAGTCATTAAGGGTTGGAAAATACCTCTAAAATCAGCTGAACTATAGCCCTCTGTGGAGATAGTCAGCCTGCTTCACTCAGTGTCAGCACGCAATGAACTAAGTCAGCCAAGCCACACACAGAGACCTTTTTTGGGAGGGACTAAATCACATGACAGGACATCCCCCTGGCAGATCAACAGGGACAGGCTGCTTTTAGCAAGGGCAGCTACTCCTGGAAAGGGATGGAAATGGCGTAAAATGATTAGCATAGGAGACTGTTCAAGGGCAAAGCACATTTGCTAATGATGACTATAGTACATTAGCCTGCTGCTGGGTCCATGCCATCTGAAATAATTTGTTAAAAGGTAAAGTTCTGGAGACCAATAAGGCACAGAGGCCTATTGCAACAGAAACAAATTAGAACAGAGACATCAGTTGAAATACAGGCGGCTCATACTTCATGGTGAGCACTTGCTTATGAGTTCCAGGGTTTTCAACAAAAATCAAGTAGATGCTTCCATTATCTTCTGGGCTGGGCTGGCCTGAATTTTGGTAGCACAGTTTTGGCAGTATTCCATTATTACTATATCTGGTTGCAATTTTCATTTTACATGGACATTTATAAATCAAAAGGCTGTTCAAAGTGATTTTTTTCTCCAACATTTATTTTACCAAATGACCAACCATCATTTTAGGTACATTCCAAATTCAAACATCATCTATATGTCTGTGCAAGGAACAGTCCATATTCAACAATGGAACACTTCTCTGCGAGCTAGGAAAGTACCATTCTGCCCATCTGTCAGATGGGAAGAAGGAAATACACAGAGAAGCAGGGCTGATTTTCCTGACTTCACAGATGCATTCACAATTTGCCTTGGCTCATGAAAAGACAGTGAAAAGACACCATGTTTATACTCATGTTTCTTGATCCATGACACAAAAAAGAATGGCAAATTCTGTCCCTATTTGAAAATCACTGGTTCTGGGTTATAAAAGGTTACTGCTCAAAATGTACAAAGTTCCAAAAGGAAGGCTGCAAGCAACTGGATCCAGCAGCAACTGTCATGTATCTTGTAAATACATTCTGTATCTGGTATAGTAGGACTGTAGAAGATATTACAATACTGACAGCCAAAATAACCATCTACCCAGGACAAATACCAAATTCTGAACTGTCAAAATTTTTGAGAATTTCTTCAGGAAATGTGAAAAGTTAAAAGGAAATTGAAAAAAATATCAATAAGAAATATTTTAAATTACCCTTGATTAAGCCATCTTTTGTATCATCTAATTTGTCACTTTCCTGAACATGCTAACAATGTTCTCAGGTTTTGTGATAGGTTTCATCCTTTTGCTTTTGTCATGGCCCTGGAATTATTGTTCCTCCTAAAAATCTCTTCTCAGATGCAGTAATTTCACCTTTCAACATCCAATCACTGAATTTTGTTACCATTTTGCCTTTTACTGTAAATTTCCAGCAGTAAGAAAATGTGTCTTCCTGAAGAACCAATTAACTTTCTATTTGATCAGTTATACTCATTTTGTATAACATAATTTCTATTAAATTCTTCTATTATTCTTCTCATAACATTCCAGTCAGATTTCAGCGTACCTCTTTAAATATTTCCAGCAAAATTGGACAATCTATTCCCCACAACAGTTGCACTCATCCCCAACTCAGAGGAACCCTAGAACTCTTTAGAACATTAGCCGTTCTAGCTATAGGTTTGCTATCAGAGTTAATATTCATCTGAAGATTCAGTATGACTCCCAAACTCTCCTCAGAATCTTGAGGTGTCTGGGCATGCCTTAATCTGAGGATTTTCATCCTTCCTAAACACACAGCCCTGCTTTTGCTAGTATTCTTACACGTGTGAGCCTTAACAAAAAGAAGTAAGATTCACTTTCTACACTACAAAGCTACAAAACACATACAGAGCAGTTTGTCATTTCTGTATTGCAGAGGGTCACAGCAAAGGTCTATTTGCCACATTCAGGCATTATTGTCAGTGAAAAAATATGAAACACTGCTAAGGAAGAACCTTCATGATACGCAGAAGTGTGAAGGAAAATAGAAATCTTCAGCTATTCCTACACAAGGCTTTGTTACTGATATGAGCCTTGTGAATCAGAACTTGAAGGAAAAAAGCCCTAAATTCTTTTTTAGCAAATCTAACTGTTTTGTCATTAAACAGATTGGAGGCAGAAGCCATCAGAAACTCTCTGTAAACTTCTGAAGTGCTGAAATTAACCCAGGCATATTATTAATTTAGCCTACAGTTCCAGAATGCATGACAGATCTGAAACTTTATTAATCATCCCACCTACACATGGAAAGAGAGAGCACCTTGTTTGTAAATTATTGTAAACCTTTTTATTGCCCAGGAGGATCCAATTATTTTGAATGATTAAGTGACAAAATAATTAAATAATCAAAGTTTTACAAACCAAAGCATTAAACTAATTCCTATCCCACTTTTGTTTCTGAAACTGAGAGTATCTAGATAATAGAGGTAAACTGAAAATCAGAGAGATTAGTCATTGTTCTTAGTACCTAGGCATGCTCCTGTAAATAAGGCAAAAGTTTGTTGTCTAACGGCTCAAATGTTCAGGAAAAATAAGGAAATTAAAGTCCAAAATAGATTTACAAAATACAACTAAAATGATAATGTAGGAAAATAGATTGTAGGATCTAACTATTTTAGGACTCATTGACAAGATGCAAATAGCATTAAAAAAGGGGGGAAATGGAATAGAAAAGAATTCCAAGATGTTGTTTTAGCACAGGAGGGTTTGTGTCAGCTTCTAGCGTTTTATATCAAGTGTTTTTGACAAGCTCTACTCGGAGGTAGCTTCTACCTCCAAGAATTAGAAAATCACAAGTGAATAAGTACATTCAAGAAAAAGTTCATTAGAGAATTTAAAGTAATTTTCTGCAAGAGAAACGAGAAGAATCAACAGTTAGGATGTTTTTCTGATTGAAATATCTGTGTAACCAGGATAGAATCCCACTTGCTTGAGTCATACTCATGATCTTTCTAAGTCTGACCTATACACCACTTCTTGTATTATTCATGTTGTTTTCACAACTGGCATTTAAATTTCTCTAACTCAAAGAGAGTTCTATACTACAAGCATTTCACACAACAAAACCAAAAGGACCAGTATGTAAAAAACATTTTCAGAATGTCTTATGAGCACTTAGAGCTGCTCTGTGGATTTCCTAACTGCTTGTTAGGGACAATTAAATGGGGAGATTCAAGCTGTGATCAGTTTTTTGCAGCCTGTCAGTGCAGACGGTGCACACTGGGAGCTGTCAGCCTGGACCTTCTTCATCAAATACTGACAGAGGTAGGCAGATTTGCTCAGGGTTTATGGGATTAATATAGGAGAGGAGAAAGACTGAGGATTAGGATAAAGTCTATCTGAAGTAGGAGGAGGTGGAAGGGGTTGAGGCTCTCACAAGGTTTTTTTGGAAAGCAGGCGTTATCAGTTTGGAGAAGGTACAAGCCCGGACCTGAGGTATTGCAGTCAGTTCTGCTGAAGATATCAGAATAGTAAGGCAATTAAGAAAAAAAGGTTGCAGTCAAAGGAAGAAGGATTTGGAGGAAGAGCTACTTTGAAGCCCCTAGTGGGAGCCACCAAAGAGACCCATTCCACTACCAGCATTGCCAATTCCAATTGCTAATTGGCATATGCAAATTCCTACAGCTGCAGTGTTAGATCAGCTCTGGAAAACCCCATTAGCGTCAGTACAGGACACTCACACAGCTCTGAAAACCCCCAACATAGCTGTTTGTCAGGTCAAGTCCCTGAGTCACTATCTGAGCACAGAGAAACTAACCAAATCATAGATACGAGTTGTGGTCATAATGTGTGTGGAATGTCTCATTTTCTAATCAGTTTTCCACTTCTTGAGAACTCAAGCACGTATTTTATGGAATTGTTTCAGTTAGCTGCAGAAAGCCAGTGATCAGATCTCCCAGTAACAGGAGCTTTTTTCCAAAGCTCCCTGAAGTCAAACGGTTACTAAAAATCATTTACTGCTTTTGCCAAGAACTGCCATCTCCCAAGAGATCTCTTATTTGCAGAAGTTGTCCAATTTGTGGTGGTAGAGGGTTACTCTTAAAAAAATGCAAATTCATTATATTTTTTCACCAACCTTGATACAAAAAGTATTCAAAATAGAGACCTGAAACCATGACCTGTCAGTATTTTATTGAAATATTTATAGCATCATTAAATTAATGAGAGGCTAGAAGAGTATATAAGAAATACACCTATTTGTTTTAAAGGCATTAGGTTCCCTAAATATGACACATATGAAGTGAAACTGTGTCAATCATTAAATATATTCCATGTACTTAAACTGGTAAAAAGAGTCGCTTCAGAATAATACAACATTGATGTAGCAGATTTCTTAGAACTAAAGAGAGCTAAGATCTCTCAGCTGTGTTTAAGGTCTCATCTCCTTCAGATAGATCATTAGGTTCTCCCAAAGTGCTTCCCCCTCTTCTAGCTGGAGGTGTAAATTGGTGTTATTAAAGTTTTTGATCCATCTAGCTTTAGCTTTTCCATTTCTGAGCTACGGCATTAAACAAATCAACAACAAACCACTGCAACAATTACTGAGATTTATGGTATAAATTCCAAGAAATACTAATCTAAATGGCAGTCTCCTAAGAGAATCAAGTATTAATATGAGGATACAAATTACTTCATACAGTTGGAGAAAGGTATTTCCATAAAGAATGTTCTTGAATCTCAGCAGAAAAGCATATACACATATAAATAAATTCATTATTAACTTCTATTGGTTTTTGAAGTGTAGACTATGTGAAAATATATAGATACTACTTACACAGATATGTGGTGTTCTTTCACTGAAAGGACAGATTACTGTGCCTGCTACTCATGATTTGGTTCTTCTCCCATTAATGACAGCTCACTGGAAACTGAGAATATAAAACTTGTCATACAAGCACTGAGCAATCACGACATAATGACAACTTTTGATTACAGTCCTGAACTGCATTAGTCAAAATAAGACACCAACAAAATTAGAGGATGATAGGTGGTAACTAGAGGGGTTGGAGTGTTCCTGATTTTTCTTTCAAACACTAACATTGTGTCCAACTCAGTGTGACTATAAGCAAGAAATGTGAATTAAATTTCTAATTCAAACCCCAAGAACAGGCTTCTTAATGTCTTGTAACTGCATCAGCTGTATGTCTGACAATACAGCTAGATCCATTTGGCAGCGGGCTATTATAATACTCGGTCAAATGAGAAATTATCTGACAGGCCCCTTTTCCACATTAACACAATGCATCAAACCCTTTCCAAATAGTCATTTCACCTACAGGCTACACACAATGGCATTTCCAAATTTTCAAAGATTTTGTTAAAATAGGTAATTAAAATAGTATTTAACTCCAGCTTTTGCAGGCCATCAGTCTCCAAGTGATTTGGACAGTGAGAAATCTATAAAGACCATAATGAATCTCCAAACCAACTACAGGTCCTACTTGCCAGGCTGCAGAGAAATTTGCAAAGACACTCTTCAGAAATTATATCTAACGAAGCAGTGCCATCACATGCAGATTAGCTTGGCTCTCCTTAAGTCACTGGGTAAAGAGCCCGTTCCCATCTTAAGAAGATATGACTAGAAAAGAGCTTTTATAGTTCCCAAAATATTCTTTCATACAACCAGATTATTCTTTGCATTCATGAATGGTAATAGGACATTAACCTTTGATCTGACAAAAGTATTTTAAAGGCCTATTCAGCCTAGAGGGGGGAAGAAAATGAAAAAAAGAAAGTTTCCATATATTGTGTTACATAGTCTGTAAAGGTAAATTTACATTTAACAGCTTAGTTTATCTAATAGTTTACCATCACTTTCCCTTTCTTCCTACTTGTTCCTCCTTTTCCACTGCTCTTTCCTCCTCCTTTCTAAGTAGCCAGTTTCACCTTCTCTCCTCTCTACCACATTTTGGCACTCATCAGGCTTCCCTGGGCAATGATCTGACTCATCAGCATAGCAATAGCCACCTTTTAGCTTGGTTAGTTCTCAGCCAGCTTAGTGAGCAGATTCAATGGGTAGACACCCACATTAACTGTGGGAATATGGGATATAGAGACAGAAGCAGGATGTCTCTTTTCAGCTCCACAGAGACAGTATATCAGTTCAAACTTCTTACAAAATTTCACCATGAGCGAATACAAAGCAAACAGCAAAATATCACTAAGAGGATCCACTTCAGATTCAGGTAAAAATAAGGACGATCATATCTTCCTGATTAGAAAATGTAGCTTTGAAATTGGTCTAAAATCCTGACTATCAAAACAAAACTTACACGAAAAATAAGGAAACTGTGTTATGCCAAGTTTTTTGTTTGTAGTTAATAATCACCACTCTAAGTTAAAGGGTTAAGTAAATGTACAGTGCCATGTGAAGCAGTGAAGCAGCAGTGAAATATTCGAATCTGTTGAAAAATCTGAGTTGGTGACATACTGTCAGAGGCATCCGGATGACTCCTCAGGTTCAGCTGCTTGCGCGGCATCGCTTGGCACTCCACACAGCCGGCGTCAGCTGGCCAGAGCCCCATGTTATTGAGATGACCTCCCTGGCACTGGGAATGAACAGGGGACAGCTGATATTAACACTTTGAGGGACTGACAAGCTGAGAGTTTTTCCTCAGCTGCTGCTTCCAAACAAACTCCTCAGCAAAAAACAAGAGGTCTTTACTGAAGAAACTAGGCCTGTGTTTGCAACACGCGTCATCTGACATAAACAATCTTATCACCTCTGCCAACAATAAAATTGTGCATAATCTTATCATGGTTTTTTTTTTCCATTAATACTTGGAAAGGCTTACGCAAAACAAATTGTATGTGGGATATTTTTTGCCCACCCACAGCGGAGGATACAGAATATCTGGAAGCACAGGAAGGACTGCCAGAGTCTGAAGTCATCATGTTTTCACAACAGTTTCAAGCTTCAGATAAATAGCTAAGCATACATGTCAACATGAGGTCTCTAGTGGTCCCCGGACCACTCAGTAAGGTAAGCCTGAAGCTGAGGTGGCCGAGTTCATCTTTCTGCTGCCAGAAGTCACATTTCCTACATCTTTCTCCTCTTGCTGCTTGTCTCCTGATCAGAATTAGAGTTCTTCTTATTCCCTAATACTACTGTTCCTGTCATCTCCTATTGAGCCTATTCAGCTCACTAAGATAGTGGATACTCATGGATTTGGGGGTTTGGGTTTGTTTTCAAGTTTTCTTTTTAATTACTTTCCTGACAGATTAGCAAATATAATTGCTTCACAGATTAATCAGACGAAGGGAAGTGACAGGAAAATGTGGCTGGAAGTGTGGGAGGCGAAAGCAGTAATTCCTCTTTGCTCTGCTGGGAGCTATCAGATAAGGTTCATCTCATCTTGCAGAACGTCTGAGCTCCAGTGCTACAGGCATAGACTAGTTAGGCAGCTTCTCAAAGGAGCAGCGTGAGAGCTCTGCCCATGCCTCAGGAGAAGGGAGCCAGCTTGACGTAACCCACACAGGCTGCTGAATGGCTTCACCACCTCCAGGCTTCTCCCTGCCTCTTCTACACCTCACCCTCCCAAGCTCCAGCTGCAGAAAGAGCTTTTCTCGTAAGGATTTCCTACTTCAGCTCATCTTCTAGAACAAATTATCCATACTTTTAAGGCTTTCACCAGCAGCACTCAGTACTGTGGCACTGGTACACCTGCTACTAAGTGTTCACAAAAATGTCTAATTTTGCTCTGCCATCTTACTGAAGTCTCTTAGATCCACACCACAACTTTTCTCATCATGTTCTCCAAGAGCTTCAGAAGAATCAGAAGAATATGAAATGTAGTTTCCTTACTATGGACATCCTAGTACCTCTGAGTTTTGTAACTTTCCCCAGGATTTGGCTCTGGTTGTGGGTGTTTGTTTTCACTTAATAAAACATAATCAAACTATGCAACAACTAAAGCTGGTTCTCAGAGCCCTGCTAAAAATTCCCCACACAGTTGGCTGGGTAGGATTTAAAACTCTGCCCTATTCTTAGAAATGCATATCTGCAGCAGTTGGAAAATGCTAGGTTGCAAGCACTGCATTCCCCAACATGTTTAAGGCACCCATCCTGAGTATTTCAGATTGTTTGTGGGTTTACTCGCTTCAGTTTACATTTAAGAAACAAAGGAAAAAAAAATACCTGAGAAAACCCCCCAAACCACCACAAAACACCTAAACACACTGTATTAAGAGTCTCACATTAGATATCAGCACAGTAATTACACTTTAACTATTCACCAAAGTGGGATTTTTAGATGAGACTTAACAGAGTGCTAAAGGTGCTTTAGAAAGCCTCCCAGATCCAGAGGTTCATATAATACACAAGACTAAGAACTGACAAGTCTGGGAACATGAAAAAGGGTATGCAAGACATGGTTAACTGATTAAAAACAATTAGTATACTTCAACAAAGTTCACTGTGTAATTTTAGAAAATAGGGGCAAGATGGTCCATGTTTAGCACAATAGCACTTTTAGCTGGGCTTAACTGTGCACATAATATTGATCCCTACCACAGAGGAGACTCCTAAGCCCGTGCTGCATTCCAAAACCTCTCCATAGCATTGAATGATATCTGAGCAGCAGATGTACCATAAAATACTATTTGAACAAACTATGTGTTAAAAAAACCTGAAGATAGTGACAAATAGCTGTTTCTTTAGTTTGAGTTTAAAGAATTAATATAATTATAGTTATGAATAGCAACAGGAAGGGAGTTGTACCAACTGAAACATAATAGTCCAAGGCTTTTCCTCCCAGAGATTTAGGGTGTGTATCTACTCAAACAAGCCAATAAGCTAGAATTTAGCTTCATAAAACTATATAAATCTGACATATTCAGATACTGTTTTGCTTCAGTGAGAGGATCCAAGCAATTTATTATGTTAAAAAATAAGTTTTGCCCTACCTAGGAGGGCATTACTTCTCCAAAATTTGCCTTCAAAGCAAAATCTAATCTCTCCTGAGAGCTGGCAGGTGTTTTGTTATAAACTTCCTCTAAGATCCTAAAATGTATACATTTTTTGACAATTTCAAATTCATAATTTGATGGAGAGACATGAGCCTTATTTAGATTTTCAAATTTCTGTTTCTTGTTGGTTTATTTTCCACCTGTAAAATGCAAAACTGTGGTTCTATCTGGAGAAGAGACTGTCTCTCAATTGAGGCATCCCCAATAACAGACTTCTGGGGCAATTGACAGGATGGCTGCAGTAAACATTTGTATTGAGAGACTTCAATGAAATTTATCTCCTCCCTGTTCCTGCTGTCAGAGTCAAGGCTACATGTAGACAAATGCATAGGACCAGTACATTTGCTCACTGTAAGAATATAGAATTCCTTTTTGTACTGAGTTCAAAACACCCTTTGTGTGTTTCAAACACATTTACCAAAGGTAACTCATCACAAAGCAAAATTATCAAACTAGTTAACATGAACAAAATGTGAATTCATGAACTCAGTAACCACTCTTTCCAGAAAGTATAAGCTATGTTTTCAGCTGATAACAATCTAATCAGCTCCATTCACTTCAAACTCACTATTAGAAAAAGTGAAAGTTTGTTTCTCCTTACCTTTAATGCAATATTTCTTCTCAGAGGCAATGGTTTGTTAGTACAATAATCTATATCACACTGTACCTTAGGCTATTTCAAAAGAAATCCCAGTACAATGAGCAAGAGTAGAACTGAGGTTGATATTATATGTAGAGTATGGCCAGGGAAGGGCACTACAGCTCTGAACACTATTCCAGGACTCAGGCATTACTTCAGGAATGAACAACAGAACTTGCATTTTCAGCTGTGAAAGTGCTTCTATGGTGCTGTTAGATTTTGGTTCGTGATATTGATTATTCTAAATTACCATCCCCTTTTCTGTAAGACTTCATAATGGAACTCTCTCACCTTGCGCTGTAGATTTTCGTTATCATTCCTAAATTAGGTACACAGTGCAAAAGGAAAACAAAGACATAAGTGAAGCCAAAAAATCCAACCTGTATGGCTCATTATATGATACAAAAATATTTTCCACATCACTCAGAGTATCTATTCTACCAAAAGAAAAATAAACTTCTTCCTAAAGTTGCAGAACAGGTAGTTTCCTCTGGATATGTTCCTGGCAGGCAGGTTCTGAGAAACCTTGTTCCAAGAATCCTGCAGACTGAAAACACAGCTGTTTAGATTCACTGCTCTAACCTTTACTCCATGGATACTCCTACTGGTAAGGCAGGCTTACCGGGCAGACAAAATGACAGCTGGTCCATTTCTTCTCTTGCACATAAATCCCATTTAGAATAGGATTAAGATAACTGAAAAACAACCTATTGACTGAACAACAAATCTTGCCTAGCAAGGGAATATATATGATTCAAACAATTTAAAATATTTAAAGTGGATTTAAAATACTTTCTTAATAATGGTCACCTAAGAACAGAAACAACATTCTAGAAACCTTCTTCAGGTTACCTCAATTTACTAGCTTAGATTAGGGAAAAACTTATTAGATACTTTTCCAATCTGTAACTACATAACATCCACAAGTAGGGTTTTTAAAAACACTTAAATAATTTTCAAGCATAAATTTAGGAGAATATTTTAGATCATAAAAATTCTAAGCAATGCAAACCCATTGATTTTAATCTGGTCTTGAAATACAGGTCTAATTCCTCCACCCATTGAGTGTAGATCCCATTTATTTCAGAGTATAGATTCTGGCCCAAAGCAGACATCCTTACTTCTGATGTAATCCCTTGCTGCTTCAAGTATTTTTCAAACATTCTGAGGTCCACATGCACACTTAAAATTTAAGATGAACTTCACAGAGGACAATGGTAAAATAAGTTGGTTTCATTTTTTTTCAATGTTTGGTAAGGCAGGCTATACTAATTTATGAAAGCTTAAACAGAAAGACTGTCTCTCTATTGGCTTCTGCAGGAACAATATATTTATTTTCACAGAGTGGTTGAATTTATTTTCTTATCCATAAACCAAACTTTTTTAAACTCCCATGTAATCTCTCTCTTGATACACCTCAATGTACCTGCCTTTGAACTTTGCATTTGCTTTAATATTGTAATTTTTAAAATTTCAGGTGCTGACCAAACAATGCATATATTAATATTTTAAAAACAGAAATTAACTCTTTACTGGAGAATAAAAATAGGGTCTTTGCAAGTTTGACCAAAACCTCAGGGTGGATCAGAGTATCAAGAAAACATTAATGAATCCTTAATGCCCAGTGCAGAGGGAGAAAGTCTGCTCACGTATATGGAGGAGTGATGACATACTAGAAAGGAGGAAATTGAAATTGGTTTCTATTGAATTATAAGGCTGTAATTTCACCATCAAGTGGTCAATTCTGTAGCATCTTAGAATTTGCTAACAATGAGCTTGATTTCCCACTAAGCTTCAGGTCACTGTACCAACATGTGAAATAAACCCTGTCACCAAATCGTGCTGCGTTGAGTCATGTCAGTGAATTAGCAGGAAAAACCCAAACATGCTGACTGACTCTTCTGCTGGTGTCCTTACAAAGACTTAAGTTATGTGATACTGAAGGTAACAAAGGGATTCCAGATTCACATTACACCTTTATGCTGTTTGATTTGCTTCGAATTTTTTCCACAACTGGATTTTACTAAGGCAGTTCCACTTGTTCTGCAAGTTTCCTAGATTGATTTTGGATGGCTGACACTCAGGTAAATGGAAAGGTCAAAATGTGCGCCATCCCTTAAGGCAGAGAATGCTGTTTTCAGCAGAAGTCTGCAGCAAGTCAGCTGAATAAAAATCCAGCCTGAGAGCCACCAGCATTTTAGATTCATCTCGGTAACACTGCAATGATAAGATTCCTCTCCTTACTTAGACAAAGCTTCTCCTGAGTCTCAGATAGCTGACCAGTAATTGCACAGATTAACACTTGCATTTAATGAAAGACCTGACTGCTTATCTTACTTCAGGTTAGCAGTTCTAAAACTCTTCCAGCTATGAATACAGCTTTTCTAAAAATTTCATCTACAAAACTAAATTGAAACTGCCATCTCAAAAACACTCTGTGCCATCTACAATGCTAATATTACAACAGGTTAAAACATACCGTGAAATAAGATAAATAATTTAAATAGTTCAAGTAAACTTAATATGTTTAAAATAGCTCTTTATCAGCAGAAGCAAAGAAAAAGAGAGGAAAGAGAAATAGGAACATAAAAGTTTTCTTCAAGCATGGTCCTGTAAGAGTCTGTTTTGGGCATTTAAGAGTTAAAGAAGCAGTGGCACGCTAACCGAGCACATTAAAACAAAGAGTTGGCAGCTCCTGAAGGAAAAGAGCTTGTGCTCCACTGTTCCAACTTGTCAGTCAACTCATGCTAGCACTCTCCTTGTCTGCCTCTTCTCCACACCCTCATTACATGTGTCTGTCTGGACTGATCTGCTCATCTGTTCAGGGACTCTTCCGACAAGTCAAAAATTCTGCCTCTTTCTGCTCTGGAATTGGATCAAATCACCTCAGCTTTTTTTTGTAGCCCCACCAGGAGGTTTTTGCTTATGGTCTCATTCTATTTGCCTTCACTACTTGTCTGTTTTTGATTTGTAGAATGGAGGAAGCCGAATTGCTGAAAGAAAGATTCCAGGCCATAACAGTAAGTGCTCATGGTTATAATTCACTATTTTTAAAAAAAAGGCTTAGAAGTAATATTATTAATGAGCTGCTATGTGTTTGCTGAATAATGATTTATTCCAGGATAGCAAAAGAAGATTTTATGTATGCTTGAAATTGTTACTTAATAATTCTAGTTTATAAGATATTACTTTAAGACAGCTAAGTTGACTGTACTGACTTTATTATGGGTTATTGGTTGTGTTGCACTTTAAATTCAAAGCAGTGAAAGTATGTGTGCAAATAACTACTGGACAGTCTAAAGCACACATTACTGTCATCATACTGAATGTTTGCCTGAAGGTCAAAAGGCAGCTAGAGAATTCCAGAACAAATCAATTTTCACATTTCACAGGGTGAGATTAGAGATTTTTCATTTGTACTCTGCAATTAAATAGAATTTCTGAATTATTAATGATCTGTCATAAGTATTGCTGTCTGAAAAGTGAAAAAAGACAAGCTTAGATTAAGCAAATTCCTACCTGTCAGTTTTCAGAGGAAGAACTCAGTGAAGTTTATGCTGGAGACATCAGAAAACATTTTCAGTTTCTCTTAAAAAGGAAATCTGAGTGATGATTTCTAATGTGCAAAAGGAACAACTAAATTATTTTTAAAGTAATACAACCTGATGTTATAAAAATTGGCTGAAGCAAAATCCTCCTCTGATTTGATATCCAACTGAACTTATTCAGTTACAAAAGACTTAAAGTGAAACACAATTTGGTCCTTTGAGATGAAAGGAACCCTCCAGAAGGATCACTCACTCTCTTAGTTAACAACAAATAATGGAAACAAAGGTATTTGTCACACCCCTAATATGCTAGATTAGTTGTAAAACACTACTAGAAGAATAAATGGTGGGCAGAATTAAAAATACCTAAATGGAATCAAAATGAATGTAAGAAGGCATAACTGGAAATCTATGGGAATCTAATAGGTTGGGTTTTAATTCAGTTGAGTTTTAATTATGGCACTTGATAAAAGCCAACAGGACCATTTACCATACTTACTTGAGACCTGACACAAGCCCACAGTTAGGTAATTTGAAATGTTTTAGAGGGTTTAGAGTACATTTGTTTGTTTAACTGCAATGTTGCCTGAACCAGGGTCATAACCTGGACTTTGTCTCCAGTGTATGGACTCAAAAGATAACTCCAGAGAAGTCCAGGCCTCACAAAGTTTTATGCTCCCTGGGATCCAGGAGCAGGAATGGGGCAGCACTCTTGGCTGATGAGGACTCCTATGGCATCCTCCAGCTGCAACTTTGCTTCCAAGTGAATACTGGAGCAGGGTTTTTGGGGGTTTGGGGTTTTTTTAAGAAAGTGGGGCAGCTTCCAGTGTCTTGCATTAGAAGAAATAGGAAATCATATTTGGGTTCTGCCTATGACTTCATTTATTACACTCGCTCTTCTTTCATCAATCCAGAGCATTCAGTTGAAGCACTTGGAGTGTTCTGACTGCAGAAACAAAGTAACCTAAAAAAGGTGCAGTTATTAGTCTGTACAACCTGCAGTAAGAGTTGTCCAGGGAAGCAAGACACTGCAGTTACAATAGCAAGCTCCTCCGTGGCTCTGGCGAGGTTTGGCTCAAGTAACATACCTGGGAATTTCAAGGGCTGCCTTCCAGACGCTTGTTGTGAAGGATCTAAGAGGATAGCAGAGGGCACTCAGAGCAGTCAACAACTGCACCTGCACTAAACCTTATGGTTTCTGTTGTTAAATACCTGTCTCCTTGACAGCAACAGAGCCAGTCGGAGTTTTAAAAGTCTTTTGCAAATCTTTTCTCCATTTAGCAAACAAAAAGGAAAACATGATTATTGCTTTTGTTCATGATGTTGTTGTTATTAAATATTTTGATGCCCCCATGGCTCTGAAAAGGAAACTTTTTCCTTTGTTATATAGCTACCACCTGCTGCTAGTGTATCTAGAATATAAAAGTAAAAAAATCAAATGCCTTCATTTTCTTTGCAAGACTTTCATACCTTAAAATATGAAAGCTTTAATACTTTTGATGCCTAATAGGTTTTAATATCTTGAAACTTACATGAAAATAAAAATACATTAGCTAAAATATTAGCTGCTCCCTGGAATGTGAAAGTTTGTGGCATTTGCCAGGGTATGAAGACCACCATCTTTAGCACCATTGTAAAACACTGACACAAACTAATGGACTTGGCAGACAAGATCTCTCACAAGACACTGCTCTGTGGATGTGATTCCCTTTCTTTTGGACAGATCCAGTTCAGAACACAATTCATTTCTGTGCACAAAAGTCAGGAGAGTCCCACATGTTTCAGTGGGAGTGAAAATAAACACCAAGTCTTACCTTGCATTGATGCACAACAGAAAGAATGGCTGAAGGTGCTCTATCATAAAAAGCAAATCCTGCTCACATTAACAAGAGCATAGTAAGAGAAGATTCAAGGACTTCTGCCAGCAACATGAGTATCTGCAGGGGCAGAGCATGATGTTTAATAGAATCATGGCTCCCTTAGCTATCCAGGAATAAACATTTATTCCATTAGATGTACAGTCAAAGCTTCATAAAGCAAGACATGATGTGCAGACAAAGCAAAGCAGAATGCACTGTAGAAAGTGTTCTAACAGGTTTTCAAAGTTATTTTTGCACACAAAGATTCAAAAAGATTCCTCATACTTCTTAGCTTCTGGAATTAGACTAAACTATATAGATATATGAACTAGACATATAAAAGACAATCTATTTCAGCTGATTTAATCTGGATAACTGTACAATGGATATTTAATACCAACCAGTGAAACTAAAACATGCTAGAACACCAAATACAAAAAGAAAACTCTCAGAGAAGAAACATTGGATATAAAAGAAACATGGAGCTCTAAAGGAAAAAAAAAAACCAACAGGCAAAAGTGTATTTACTGAATAGGTTCCTTATTAAACAGCTAGTTTAAAATGCCTTTTAAGCATTTTATTTATCTAATTTATGCCTTTATACTCATATTTCTTTCTACACAACAGTTCATGTACAAATACTCATTTCAGACTGCCCAAACTCTTATTATATCTCCACTGGTACAAAAATAATATTCAAATTGACTTAGAATATTTTTTAATAGTATAAACCAAGTAAAAGTTCATTCTCTGGCTAAGAATCTTATTCAGAATTTTACTAAAGACAAAAAGTTTTCCTTAAGAATTGTAATCATCTTTAAACAGAAGCTCTTGTCACCCATCTAATGATGGGTTATTTAAAGACCATTTATACCCTGAGATCAGGAATATTTCCTAAGTAAGGAAAAGTGGGAAGATCAGAGACCAGCTACTCTGTCTTTAAAATCAGGACTGGCTAAGTAAAATCCAGCACAGCAGTTTTTGGATAAAGTCTCACACAAGAGTCATTGCAGAAAAACTACATATTGTAGTGATCCTATATCAGTAAATTTGTTAATTGTATCAAAGAGCATTGGCCAAACACAAAACAACTGCAGAGATAAATATAGCATGTATTTTGAGGAAGGAGCCCCATCTGCTCTGTTTGGAGTATTAAAAAGGCAGACTAACACTATCAAGGAAAAATTGTAAAGGGTTTATAAATAACTACTATACTTTACAGACTGCGAGAGATCAGTGACACTCTGATGTTCACCGAAATCCCAGGATAGTATCAGCAGTGCCTGGCCAGCCTGTAGTCCCTGTATTTGGGGCCCTTGGCTCCAAAAACTTGGTGGCTTCTTCCACTTTCTATCCTATCCTTCAGAAAAGTGTCCTTAGAGCCTGTGGGCCTGCTGCTAGTTTCTAATTTCCAGTAACAGTGAAGTGATTCAGCCAAGCACACCACATCTCTTCCTGTTTCCAAATCCCAGATCCTAGGGAAGTGGTGGAGAACAACTCCCAGGCTTATGTCCAGCACTTCCTTACTGACTTTCTCCAGTCCTTACACACAGCTGGTTCCTCAGGTGGGCTGAAAGGGCAAGGCTCTTCCTGTCTGTGAAGAAGTTAACTCCTTCCTAAACCATACTTGTCTGAAAACAGACTCTTTCTAAAAAGGCTACCACTTTTTTAACAGAGCCAAGTTGTTCTAATTGAAAGGGAAAAGGGATTAATCTCCAGTCAACAAACAATTCTGTGCAGGACAACAGAAGATTCCATTTACTTCCCTAAAATGTATCAAGAAATAAGTACAAATGTTGCTTGATTGGCACGTGGCAAGGTGCCATGCCCAATAACAGAATGTTATAGCATTAAGGCTGACCAAGACAATAGCCTATTAATACACCTTATTAAAGTTATTTTTCCCCCTGGCTGCTGAGGACACAAGGTACTAAATCAGTGTTTGGCCTCACACAGAGGAGCCACAAGGTTACTCCATGTGACAGTGCTATCCAAAAACAGGAGAGGCTCAAGCATTGCCAGCATTCAGACATTGTTCACCCATTTCCTTTTTTCTCTAATCTGTCATAAAAAGGATTAAGGTGGCACTAGGATAGGCCAGCATTACACGAGGTTTTTCCTTCTAAAGATCAGCAGCCATGAAAACAGCCTGCGTACAAGCAAAAAAAAAAATATTTTTAATTAAGAGGTAGCAACACATACGAAGTATCTGAGATTTCTCTTTTCTCATCTTTACCATTATTTGACTAACAAAAAAAAAAAATCTAAGTCCTTATTTATTCCTATTTATTTCAGCTATTAGTGACAGGATACAGGAACTCAGTCTGGATTCACTGACAACCCCTTCCACTTACTGATGTACCACAGCTGCTCAGTGTAGGCCATGCAGACTCTTTCCTCTCCTAAACAGTGTGTGGCCTGCCTTGAGAATTTTGGTCAGGACCCATTTTTAGTCTCACTCTACATATACAATTCTGCTCAACTGTACTTTCTTCCTGTTTTTGCCCTCTACCCTTCACAAGATTAAATAGTTTTTATTTTGCATCATCCCTCCTTTGTGGTCATTAACACATTTAAATTTATTTTGGAGAAAGAGTGGTGGAAACCATACGAGAGTAGGATCAAGTTATTGCTGCAAAGAATTATGCACTGCCTAAGCACCACATAAGCTTTAAAATAAGGCTTTATTTGCATGGATTGATTTCACCCTACTGAACAACCCTTACATAATTTTATTAACAAGTAATTTCTCTAAACAAAGTTTTATTGTTCTTAATTTGTAGGACAAAAGAAAACTGCAAGAAGAAATTACACAGAAACGTCTAAAAGTAGAAGAGGAAAAAATGAAACATCAACATTTGAAGGTAAGTAAAGTGTTAGATTTATGCACCTAAAGAGAGCCTCAAGTCATACAGCATGAATAAAGGTTGGGGATTTCGGAATGCAAATCTTCATGCATTTAAGTCGTGCTTTTACTGTCAAATTTTCACAGCTTTGTGGAGTCTTGCCAGGACTCCATTTGACTTTAATAAGCATCACTCTTTGAAAAAAATTACAGTGCTAATGGTACTTGATCACTTTCATGGCATAAAATGAGATCATAACCAGGAAAAACTCAGAGATGAAAATTAAGCCTCACATTTCAGACTGGGTGTGTTAACTCCCTAATCCCACAACAGCAACCTCACTTGGTACAGGGTGCAGCACAATCATGAAGTCTAACTGCATTTTTTCCTAGAAAAAGAACAGCCTGTTTATTTGGCTGTAGGCTTTTGCCAGCTTGTTTAATTATTCCTTAGTAAAATAATGCTGGTTTTGTATATTCAAAAAAGAGAAGAGTATAAATGTTACAAATATTGTTCTCAAATATGGCCTGGTAAACTCAGGATTACAGAGCCAAAGGTATAAGAAATCTAAGATCTACCTCTGTGGAGAACTGAAATTGCAGTGATTTCTACCCAACACCCCTAGTCTCAAAATGTTTATAGCAGTTCAACAGTATGAGTCATTTAGGGATATGAGACAAAATCTATGCTTCTAGAAATATGCAAGACTTGCTATTTTACATACTCTTTTCATTATGTGAGCAGATAAACAGTCTCAAGGAATATATATTGAATCCAACACCAGGAACGTGGTGTGTCTCCTCCAGCAAATGTGAGAGAAGCGTATTTAAAACGCTCCTCTTCAAAACAGACACCAGATCCCAAGTTTCATCCACCCTTTTCTTTTGTGTCAAGCCAAAAAAATGAAAAGCCACTAGAGTTCACTGGGCCAGGCAAGCCAAAACACAGCCATACCCAGATTTTATTGGAAGGTAGTTACTCCAAGGACAGGCTTGACCATTTGTGTAACATCTTCTCTAAAAGGGAGGGGAATATCTTTTCCAAGTCCTGTAACCTTTGAGTAGCAAACATGTGACTCCTCCAACATGGTACATGGCTACATTGAGTACTGAAAGTTTTATTTCAAGTTTCCATGTCTATAAATCCAGATGACTCTTTTGCCCTTCTTTATAGAGGGATAAACTGATCTGTTGTAGACAACCAGCTAATCCTCACTACTGCTGGATGCAGACAGAGCCCTAGGGCAGTTTTCTTACAGACTTACTACATGTTTGTAGCTAAAATTAATAGGTTCAGTGGAGTTTTAAAAGTTAAGAAAGCAAAAACCAACGTTGCATTTATTCTGAAGAAACTTTATGGAGTTTTGGAGAGAGAGACTAAAACACTCCTGGAAAAATACTACTGAAATGGTTTTACTTTGGAAGAGAACAGAGGATGTGATTTCTTTGCCTGTTGTATGAGAAATCTTACAGATATTGCACAGAAAAGCTTTTAAATTAAATCAGTCCTATTGCATATATGAGGCAAAGCAAGGATCTGTTGAGGAAATTATTCACTTGGAAAAAAAGAATCAAGCATACATTTCAATATATACTTACATATACGTGTATGCTGTATAAATACAAACATATCATTAATTATTTGGAGTACACAAAATGTAGACTACTTTTTCCAGCTCAAGAGTAAGACAGGCACCTAATATCAAATACAACATTAGTACATTTACATCTTTTGCTTTATGTCCCAGAAGCTTTGTCCCTTAATGAACATTGTTGTTTCAGACTAATTGAGGTTTTTCAATGAAGTCAAACAACAAAAGGATCCAGTGCATAAATTGCTTTCACAAAGATTTAGACTTCTAAAACATTTAAACACTATAGCAAATTTTATTGAGGGGTCAGCTCCCTAGCAATTGAGGCTGATTCCACTCATTTATACACATAGCAGTTGTGTGCATGGTGAAACCCAGAGCTCCATGATCTATTAACACAACTCACACCTGTCCCCTAGGAAACTATTGCAGATTAGTAAATCTCACTGCCATAGAGATGATGTTGTTAGATGGATATCACTATCCTGCTCCTCTTTTTGTCCTTCCTATTTATAACCCTTAGCAACAGATTTATTAAAAGGTTGTTAGTTTGGCTTGCAGGTTTTTTTAATTGGAGCTCTTCTTTGGTATGTTTTTTGTTCGTTGCATGAAAAAGGAAGTTTTAACTTCTTTTGCAAATAGGAATCCCTGCTCTGGCTTCCTAATGACTTTATTTGCTGTCCACAAGCAAACTTCTTACTAGAAAGACACAGATGAGGCATCATGACAGATCTTAGTTATCTGGTAGAAGAGGAGAAGGAACATTTATTCCCTACATGTGCACTTCTCTCAGATGAAGTGGAGGGCGTGCCAGCAAATACACCTGTGTGGACAGGGCTCCACAGAACTGCAAAGGGCATTGGGGGCTGCTAGTGTGGGTACAGGGGAAATTTTATCCAGTATTTCTAGATGCACCAACAACTAATACTTGCTTCTACCTGGAATCCTTCTCACTGAGGCAAAAAGAGAAAGGACCAGCCAGAATTGTTTGAAAAGTGCAGTCAGCTCTGATTTGCGTGTACTTTCTAAAAGCTTTTACAGTTTGGCGTAATCATTTTCAGGCTTCTGACATGCCTGAACTCCATCAGTGCTACCTTGTAGGTGCTTGTCACACACCTCCTCCTTCCAGTAGTTAACAACGTTGAACCACTTTTTGTTTTTGTGAAAAAAACATGAATATTATTTATGCCTTCCCCAAAATGCTATAAGGTAAACTCCCATACCCCTGGAAGGGCAAGACCCACAAACTCAAAACACCTTTGATTTCCAGTGAAGGGTGTATCTTTCAGAGCTAGTCCAGCCTTGTTAAGGATGGTAGTAGAGTTATACCTGGAGCACACACTGTAAATTAGTCACAGAATCTGCAGGACATGGTCATAGTACTTTTGATGTGACTATAAACCACAAAACAAAGTGATTACTTTCCAGCACTCTGGCCCTTCCCAGGGTTTTGTCACATCACAGTGTATAAGTATCCCTTTCCCTTAACACATGAAGCTTAATGCCAAGTGAGAGTGCTTCCATGTCAGTGCTATAACACATGCACAACCTGGTTCTGAGCTAGAGACACTTTGTCATGGAAGGCAGTGTTCAACAGCAGAAAAAAACCTGTCAGGCCCAAAGCAGCTGTTCCTACACTGGCTTGTGTCACTGCCTGGATGGAACAGACCTGAAACTGTCTTTTATTCAAAGGTTGTTTCCAAACTACACAATGTGTCATTCTTTCAAAAATGGCTAATTAAATTAGAAAGATTACATGGCATTTTGTTGTGAGTAGCAGCAAACTGCTCTAGAAACATGCAAAAATGACACTATTGTGTTACACTCATATTTAGGGAGTTTGTTTTCTTGAGTCTTACCCTATACATAGATGGTATCGGTTTCTGAGGTCTACAGTGCTCACTCTAAATCTCACAAGGAATTATGAATTTATTTTTGGAGACATAAATTCTAGTTTAACACTGTTCCAGAAAGATGAAAACTTTTCTAGAAGCCCTACTTATCATTAAAATCTAAACAGCTTGATAAAAAGGGAATAACTTTGTGCCCTCCAGCTTGAGAACACAGTATTTTGTAGTCAATGAGAGTTGTGCCAACACCAGGCTACCTGCATCTACCAGATCACATAAAAATATCCTGATAAAATCTGCATTTATTTCATTAGAGCCTAAAACACAACTACCAGGAAGTGCTGCCAAGTGATTCTACAGACAGAGTCAAGGCTTAGCACATCAGTTTTGAGCAAACTGTGTTTACCAAGATTTCCTAGGATCCAGTGTTGAGAGGGACAAAACACTGTCCTGCAGGCAAAGAGAACTGTAAACATTGCTCTTATATCCAACAAGAAAAAAAATTAAAAGCACTATGGGAGTGCAGAGACTTCTCAGCAAGTCTGTTTTAGACACACTTTCTATGACATTATATGTCAAGTGGAAAATTGCTTTTAACTGCAATAAGGTCCTACGTATACATTCCTCTGCCAGCTGGGCCTCAGTAATAACCTCATGGAAAGTACACAATAAATAGAAAAGTTCAGGAAGCAACAGTTTAAGTGACTCAACACAGGATGCAGTCAGGGATTCAAACAGCCCCTGCAAGCAGCACTGAGGTTAATTCAGCCTTCTCACCAGCGCTGGGAACACTCAGCCTCAAGCAGCAGCAGTCAAAATTCAATGTACTCTGCACCCACATCCTGCAATTAACAAAACTGTATAGGGGGAAAAAAACCCAAAAACTTAACATGCAAATTAGACAGCTCAAGGAATCTAAATTATAACTGGGGCATTCATGGTTAATTAAAGACTTTATATGTGTGCTCCTTTTTTGCCTGTTGAAAGAGTATTGCTAAAGAGTCCCAACTCCTTCCCCAAGGCAGCAACTGCATTTGTACCCTGGAGTTAGACAGAAAGGAGTAAAAAGAGTGCAAGAAAGTTGGCATGGTTTACAAGTTTTAGCCTGCAAATATGAACTTATGTCCAAGAATATTTTTTTTTATACCAGGAGTATTTTTGAGAGCTCTGATGACTTTCAGATAACACTTTTTCTAGTGTAAAGCAGCTGTAGGAAGCAATCAGTGCATACAACTGTATTTTTCAGAATTTGAAAACACAGCTGAGAGAGATACACTTACCTGTGCACATGCAATACACCCATTTATAAGCCACCACTGCACAGAAAGAACTCCACAGGCATTAACCAGGTCAGGACCTAAATACCTAAGCTCTGGATTGCCCCTGCAACAGCAGCTCTAAATACACAGCAGGTCTGCTGAAACACAGCTGCCCATGCTCCACCTTCCCACTGCCCCTCTTACCCCACACATCTTCACCAGCTGAAGTGTGAGTTCACTGTTGTAAGTACACAAGGTCCTTTTATGTTCCAGTGGTAGCATCACATCACTAACTCCCTAGAGATCTCTTACTCCTATACAATCGCATTTACAGAAATTTCCCATCTTTTATACCTCCTTCCAGAAGCTATGCAATGCCAGGACCCAGAAATACGGGCTATTGGAATAAAGCTGTTGTGCTTATGACTGGAGCCTTTCACACCAATCTGTTACATGTATGGTTGTACAACTGGTTTCTTCTATTGAAGACACACAAACCACTGGATCCACTGACCCATATTAATCTGTTACGCACAGCAGCTGACATACTCTACATTTTTGTTGGATGAACTAATAAAATGGGACATTGACTAAAAAGCAAAATCTTTGGCAACAATCTCAAAAGTTGTTTAATATTCCTCTTCCACTGGCACTCACTGAAGTCAGGTTGCCTTATGTTGGATAGACCACAATGCTGTGGATCACATCCGTGGCATCAAGACAAATACAGCAAATGGCTGAATACCCTAACTTGTAGCATTCACTTGTCTATTTTTCCCCATCAGAAAAAGGTCTTGCGAGAAAAATGGCTCTTGGATGGCTTCAGTTCTATGACTCCAAAAGAAGAAGAAGAAATGCAAAAGCAGAATCAGGAGGACCAACAACGGACTCATGAGCTGGAACAAGACATTTTCAGGTACGGAAGTACCCCTGCCCTCGTGTCTGGGTTAAAATGGTCCCATCTTAAAAGTCCTACCTTATTTTCTAAAAGGTGAAAATGTCAAGTGCTGAACACATGCAGAGTAAAGCAATTCTTGTCATGTTTTCTAGTCAGTCAGAATTCCAGAGTACAGAATGCAATTTTCCATACTGCAAATTGTAACAAACTGGACAATAGCTATATTGCAGAATATTTGTTTCTCTATTCCAGATATCCTGTGATGTATTCAGTAGGTGTAAGCCATAACATATGGGGCTTGCTCTGAGATAGCACCTGTTGAATCAGAACATCAAAATGACAATTTTGAAAGTTCTTCAGTTTGATTAGGTCCTGGCACAGCCTTTAATACCTGACTTCCACCATAACAGCACTTCAGAACAGTACAGGCTCCCTAGCCCCATAAGTAACATTTATCTTCAGTTTTCTATGTGTTTGGTACTGAGTTCAGTCCCAGAAGCCTGCTATAGCAGAGGCCTTCTTTTACCTTTCATTAGAGATGTTTCTACAAATCTCATTGCCTAGTGCTTCCCTATCACACAGGACTAACATTTAACTGCAGAGACAGTCTCATGAAAGACTTATTTACTATGGACACAGTTCCAGCTTGTTAGCTCCAGTTAGTCCTTCTCAAACACCACAGAGCTGTGTAAAAAGTCAGCTCCTTCCCTGGTGCAGGCATACTGACTAGTACTAACCCTTAGCACCCACAGAAATGACTAAATGTTCCTGTTCCTTTAGATTCTGGAAAGCTTCATCATCCTTTTCCAAGGTTTCTTCCTCTATTTCAATTCAATATTTTCCTCTCTACTTTTCTTCCACTGTCCTCCTACACACACTCTTTTGGCAAAGCTGTCACCAAGATTACCTTCTCTGGTGATCTTTCATCCTCTTCCCTCCTTACTCCATCTCTGGCACAGATAATCATTGTCTTGGCTGACAGGTAGAAGCCTAGTGCTTGTTTGTCCTACTTTCTGACTTCTTGCTCAAAAGCACTTTTCTCTACAGAACATCTTTTTACACACCTCTGTAGGATTCATTGTTGCAGTGGTAGGAGGTAGACACTATCCCCTGAAAACATCCCAGGAGGCTGTCATTGTGAGGGCATGCAAGAGGGGTCCATACAACAGTGGGAGTTCCAGAAAAGAACAGCATCTAGAGCTAGAATGGGCCAAGGAGCAACAAGGAAATGGTGCTGAGTGAGCATTTCCCCATCAGACCACTGGCAGTTCAGCCCTTCTCTAAGTAGTGAAAGATTAGATTCCAAGTCCTGTTGACTGTGAGCAAAGCCTGAGCTAAGAATATAGGTAGGCTTGTTCACACATCTTCTGCTATAAATTAAATTTCCTACCACTCCCTAAGAGCTGTTTAGCAAGGGGATCTAGAAAAACATCCACATTGCCTTACAAATACCCTTACATCTTGTTTATACACACAGGCTGGTTTCAAACCGGCCAGCAGTGATACAGAAACCTAGGAATGAAGTCCACTAATAAATATAAAATATGCATCATACAGTTCTTGCACAGTGCTTTTGCTACACCATAGATATCACCAAAGCTAACAAAAGCCTGTCTGACCTTGCACCTGTAAATCAAACATTGCTAAACTGATCACGTAGACACATCATACAGTAGAAGCAACAAACGGAAAGGCTCAGTAGAATTCTCTTTCTTTCTTCTAAGCATCTGACTATTAAAACTCACTTGATTTAGAGATAGTCGATTATTCTGAGTGTGTTTTATCTCCATGAAAAAAATTACGAATCACTTAAAAGATTTTTTTATTACCCTTAGACAAGTCTTTTTTTTTTTCCTTTCTGCTGAGAGGACAATTGCAATTGTTGGCAGATTATTTACAGTAGTGGCATGAGCCTTGCCATCACCTTCCTAAATGGGACCTCTGTTTTGAAACATTTTTTACTTGGGCATCAAATTGAGCTGATGTATGTCTGCTAATCAGATCAGATTTGAGCATTTTTTATAAAAGGGAGAAGTTCCATTTTTTGTATCAATGACAAAACGGTGAACAGCAAGCAGCTGGAGCCACCTTGGAGACAAACGGCTGAATGCTTTGGTTACAGACAAAAAATTGCATTTACATTATCTGTCTTATTTACTCTTTCTACATGTTAGAAGCATCAGTGAACCAAGTGAGCACATCCTTGGTCAGGGTACAAGCTGAATGAAGAATTAAGAGTCCTGTTTTCTCACTTAATCTTCAGCTAATAACACTCATTCTTAATGGAATTAGTTGCTAAACAACATTTAAAAATGCAAAACAACTAAGGTCTATTCAATTGCTTGTAATGTAATGCATGAAAGCAGACTCAGGCTATACTACAGAGCTGCTAAAGCATTTGACTCACCTCAAAACATGTGAGAACTTGCTAAACTGCCTTTTCCCTTCAGTCTGGAATTCTTCAGGGTGGCATCTTCCTATCTGCTTTTCATTCTCAAGCAATTTTTTTTTCTGGAGTGGCAGTGATGCCAACTCCAGCAGATCAGCTGGTGGCCAGCAGCATCCACACCATCTCCATAGATTTTCTTAATTCAGATGCTAGCTTGGCAGAGAAACCTTTCATTTAGTGTCTTGACTTTTAAGGTTTCTTCTCTCATCCACATCTCTATACTAGCTATTTTCCCCTCTCAAATGATCAGTGCTACTTGAAAAGAGGACAAATAGTCAAAGGATTGATTTAATACAGTAGCTATGTCATACTTCCACGTCTCTCCAAAAATATGCAGGGCTGTAAAAAAGGTAGTTTCATATAATTGCTAGAATAGTTGCTAGACCCTTTCAAGGCAAACTGTGATATAATATCATAAAAATGTCATTGATTTGGAAGTTTCTAAACATTTAAACAGACCAGAAAGATCCTGGCCTAACTTTTCAACTGCAGGATGTTATAAGGGCTTCAAATTCTCTGAAATTGAACCATAAAATCTGTTTTTGCAAGTATAAGTGTAAAAAAGATACTTAGAGTCCAGATGCAATTCCCTTTACATGGGTATGAGAATTTCTCTCTAAACCTACTGAGCATTGAATGAGGTCTTTTAATTACCATATAAAGTGGGTGTTGGTATGGCCATAAGAACATATATAAACTCTAATTTGTTTCTTGATCACCCAGGTAAATACATGCTGCTTACAATCTTTAATTTATTTGGGGTTTTGTTTTCTTTTTTCCCCACTTCCCTTTTTTCAAGTATATCCAAGATTTTTCCTCCTCTTCTTACACCTCTATGTCTAGGAGTTTTTAGAGCCAAGACTGAAATAAATCCACAGTATAAGTAAATGATATTTCATCTCATTAAAAACTCAGAGAAGCATAATTATTTTCAAATTATGATAATATTGTGATCAAGTCTCATCTAAATAAAACACCTCAATATATTAAACAAAGACTCTTCCATAAGAAGAGCAAAAATATGGCACACGGTCATTACTTTCTTTTATAGCTGCCTAAAAATATTCATCCCCCTTGTAAAAATTTTTTACATTTTAGTACTGTAATCAGTACCTTTGATCAGGGTTCTAAGGCCACCTTGCAGAGCTCAGGTCCAAAGTGTGAGCAGCTTTTAAACACATTATTTTTAGTTTTACTTTCATCCTGAAGGGTTTTTTTTCCACATATCCATTCTGAGGTCCGTGATACCTTTGTATATCAAAAAAGAGGATGTTGTCACCAACAGGTAAAAGTCCACGTAGCACCCTGCTAGTGTCACTACATATCTGAGTTTAAATAGGGCAAGAGCCATAATGGTAATTCAGATTCCTCAGCCACACAGAAGGAAATCAATAATGCTTATCTGTCGACCTGCATTCAGCATTTCTAGTCTGGTTACTTTAAAGGGAAGGCAGACTTTAATCATTCATGGTGACTTTGTGTAATATTGTGACTCCTAGCACACAGTAAAGAAGTCAAAATACAAATATACAACACTTTTTTCCCTCAGGGTTATAAGCCAGAACTTCTATAACCCAGCCTGTAACTTTGTCTCAGATCATCTAGTTGTAACTTTTCTGACTGCACTCAGCAAAACCTGTTATCAGTAGCAGCTGCCTTAGGTCTACAGTCATTGATTTTCAGTATGGATTAAAAAAAAAAAAAAAAAAATAGAAGGAATATTTCACTGAAGTATGGAAGCTTTTGAAATTCCATTTTTTTTCCTTAAAGTTAAAAGAAGTTCTTTTAAAAAGAACCAGGAGACTGAAGTTATACAGCATAAGACATTCAGTTCAAATTCCACTTCAGAGTTAAATCTGGAGTTGGATTCTAAATCTTCATGGAAAATTGTCTTCCCAACTACTCATCTAGTAAAGTAAATTCCATCAAAAACCCAACAAATATGCACTTATGCAGAAAAGAGTAGTCTTAACTAGAAAGAATAAAGAATAGGAAACAGGACACCCGCCTATGTCACTGCCTTACTCAGTAGAGAAAATTTTGACAAAGATGCTTTAGTTTAGTGTGTGCTTTGTACCCAGGAATAGCTTTCTCCCTCTCTGACAGAGATTCAGTTTTTTATCTTGGATCTTTCTGTTTAGAAGTGTTTGTCACACACTAAGAAAATAAAAACTCTGATCAGGAAAAAAAATACCTTAATCATTGTACACAGCTTTAACATGCAAGAAACCATACAACACAGACTTAACATATAAGAAGGGCAGGGAAGGGAGCTGTAACACACAAACAGCAAGTGTCAATAATCCAAAAGAAATTTTGACTCCTGAGCCTCAATATTCCTTTCACATAACATTAAGGTTTTTAAAAGAAAATAGTTAACTGATCAGCCAAGTCCTAACTGGCAAAATACTTTATGTTTACATGCAGAAGGCTTTGTTTGTTGTTGGGTTTGGGGTTTTTTCTTTTTAATTGAAAATACTATTTCACACATTCCCCAGTGTGGGTAAAATTATAAGTTGATCTCATATAAGAGCAAAGTTTGTCAAGGTAAGTAGAACCAGCTCTACTCGTGTCCATGCTCCCAATGCATCAATTTTACAATGTTGTTCTCTGCCTGGTATTAAATCAAATGCAACCGTGATTGCAGACTGGAGAAGGAAATTGAGGCTCTGGAAAGACAAGAAATGGAAGTCTCAGCTAAGGAAGAAGCAATTTTAAAGAAACTGAAGTCTGTTGAGAAAACAACAGAAGATATAATAAAGGTTAGTGCTACATTATTCCAGAAATAGAATTTATTACTCAGTCATCATCATATCCAGGGAAAGGAGAACTAGCTGGATTCCATGAGTGGTCATGAGCTTTTGTCTGAAGTGACAGCAGTTCAAACACGAGAGGGATCAAGATGTTACATTGTTTAAGTGCCCATATGTCACCATTTGCTTAATTATGGAGGTAGGGGAGCAATTCCTATCTTTACTACTCTACAGCACATCTCTAAAAACAGCACTGCCCCTGATACCCAACAACTGTGCATCCCAGCCAAAGACACATCAGGTGCAGATCAGTTACAGAGGCTGGTCTATTCCTGCTCCTTCAGGTGATGTGCCCAGCTAAATTGCATCATGCTCTCCACCAAGTCCCTGACAGAGATTAGGGTGCATCTTAATGTTATCAGCCATTAGTCTTAGTCAAAAGGCAATTTTAATGTTTTTAAATCATCTTAAACCATCTCAAAAAACACAGTGATGAAACTAAACTTCAGTTCTCCGGCTGCACTTACGTACATGCACACATTCTGAAGATACAGGGAGGTAAGTAAAACTGGAAAGCCAAAGTAGGACCTTTAAAAAAAAATCTTTGACTCCAACCAGGTTGGGCCACAGTGGGAGGCTAGGTCACTGTTTAACACTTCATAATATTTTTGTCCTTCCCTGTGTGACTTGGAATCATACAGACAAAAGACCACAGAAATTTCACTTTCTCACTCGCCATGCTCCAAGTGAGCACATTTCACTTTTAGCCCCTTCTCTGTATGAAGCTGTGCTCACAAAAGGTTAAAACTATCAGGGAAACCAAATCATTGTCTAGTTAACATCTTAAAAGTAACTATCGCATTTATTGTTAATGGTTCTTTTTCCCACCTAGTCTGTGAAGACTGAAAAAGCTGGATTTGAAAAAGGTACGTTTAGTCAAAAGAATATTTTTTAAAAGGTTCTTGTAGAAATGAGTTAAAGCATTCTAATGCTTTGTGGATCTGTGGATCTTCTTCACTCAGAGGCAGCAGACTACATATATGCCAGCATCCCTGACCTTCCCAAGTATTTCAGACCTTCTGCACTGAGAAGTACAGCACACGCTGACATGGATGACGAAGAAAAGAGAAAAGGTACCGCTTATTAGTAACTCCAGAAGGTGTCAATATGTACAAAAGCTTCCTATATATTGAATCTAATACAGTTTAAGCAAAGAACAGACATTACAGATACAAGACATTTGTTCTCATTCAAGCTGTGTTACCAGTTAGGTCATCAAAACTGAGAGGTGAGACAGTGGTGTAAAGCATGTGCCATTGAGAGTAACTCTTTTCACCACTGACACTTCATTCCTCTGCCTGTCATAGCTAAGTACAGACTGCCTTCATATCATTCATTTCACATTTTCTATCTGCACTTACAGCTGTTGGGTAGCCAGCAGTAGTCTGGTTATTTCCCAACTACTACAAAGCCTCCTAACCCTTCAGAGTGCCCAAGACTCTCTGGCATCACAGCACACTGAGCTCTTCCAGCTGCTATTGCCCAGCACAACGCCAGAGGCCAAGGTTAAATCAGGATTTCTCTGTCTATCATGTAATGAAAACTGTCTCCTCAACAGCTGACTTTTCCTCACAGAATGAAAATATTTTTTCCACAGGATAAAAGGGGACATTAAAAGTGAGAATCTAATATATTGGCTGTGTATGTGATAACTTCACGTATTTAATAATTCATTCTGGCACTTGTTCTCTATCACTGTCAGACCTCCTATATTTCTTTCAGCTACTGCATTACCAGTTTAAGCACTTGTTTCTTTTAACAGCATTGTTTGCCATGGAAATTAAGGTTGAAAAAGACATGAAGACAGGCGAAAACACAGTGTTATCGACAATACCTCTTCCCTCAAAGGAGTTTAAAGAGACAGGAATTAAAGTCTATGATGATGGCAGGAAGTCAGTCTATGCAGTGTCCTCAAATGGGAGCACAACACAAAATGGGATGGATGAACTTGCTCCTGTTGAAGTGGAAGACCTGCTACGGCAGGCGACTGAAAAAAATTCTCAGTCTCCCACAGAGTACCATGAACCTGTCTTTGCAAACAAATTCTGCAGGCCAGTTACTCCTCAGAAAGACAAATTAGTCCCTGGACCAAAACCAGAAGGCACTGAGAAAAGAGAGATGAATGGATTTAGCAATCATCAGACAGGGTTCTCTTCCAAAGCAGAGCCCTTTACGCAGCAAAATAAAGAGAATGGCCTTGATCTTCCAAAGGTAATACAAACGACGTCTCCCTCTCCAGCAATTTCCCATACAGAGAAGAAAGGGCACACCAATCCTGAGAATGGGACGACTCATGATGAAGAAAGAAATGCTGCACATGAGGAATTAAAACCTTACCAGAATCCAAGGGAAAGACATAGTGAGACAAGGTTTTCAAATCCCTCTCACCCTAACGAAGCCTCCCCTGCCCTCCAAGATGAGGAAGATGTTCGGTACAACATTGTCCAGGCTGTGCCTTGTTATGTGGAAGAGTCTGAACCCGTAACAATGGTTTTCATGGGCTACCAGCGCATCGATGATGATGACGCAGAAGCCAACCAGAAGCTGTCCCAATATGATGGGCTTATCCGGGCAGAACTAGTTATCATTGATGACGATGATGAAGATGACAGCAAATCTGAGAAACCAGCATATCATCCCATAGGCCATTATAGTCAAGTTTATCAGCCACCAAACAGGAAAACCACAGAAGCCCAACAGACAAACGCTGTGAGCAGTCTGCGTTCAAGCCTCAACAAGGTACCCCACAAAAATTCCATCTCCCTGCAAGAACAACAGGAACGCTTAAGCTCACCAACACACCATGCTCATCTTCACAGCCAGGTGTCTGGAGATGGAACAGAAGATCCCTCACTAACAGGTAACAGAAAAGGAAAATCATGTCACTGCTGTTTGCTCATGTAGCAAATTGATATTGCTCTTATCTGCTGGCAACTGTGTCGCTTCTTATATTGTTTGGATTGTTTCAGACTAATATGCTATTAACAATAATTTTTTTGCTCTTGTTTGTTAACAAATGCCAATCTACATTTTGGATCTGTTAAATTATTTTGTCTTTAGCAATGCACTAGTTACCATACCAAAATTTGGAAAATAAATTATCGCAGAAATGCCATTCCTGTAACCTTCAAAGATTAGAAGTGATTCTCTTTCAAGTTCCATTAATGCTACCAAAATAAGCAGAATTAGTTTTCATTTCATGCAGGTAACTAACAGCATTGCTACTTAAGAATTCCTCCTCCCTCACTGGCAGGGTTTTCTGCCTGTCTACATTCCAACTACTTCCTAAATCATCCAAGTTACTCCTTAAATAAGAAGGACTGCTTAGTAATCAGCTTTACTTTGTATTTTTGAGGAATCAACATTGCCAACATTGTCTTGATAGAGTTTATGCAAGTTTTAACATTTTTTCATTAACCCGAGTTAGACATTTTTATAGCTTATGAAAGATAATTTAAGTTTTCATCATAACACACTGATAGTCCACTAGTCCACAGAGTTATTTTTGAATACTTTTTATATTCTATTAATACATACAGTATCTATTTCTTATCATAAAGTTTTATTATAAAAAGTTTGAAAGCAATGGCAAAATCTTCCAGAAACATAGAAAACTCTTCTCTATGATTATGTTGCACTTAAATGGAGTTTAACTGTATGCATTAAAGTATACTTACAGAGCAGCAGATTTCAGAGAGTAGTCACATTCCACTTTGAGGAAAGAACACTCTGGTTGAATTACAGGAAGATCAGGGGTCCTGATGCCACATTCTCTCCAGACAATTTGCAGCAAAAACATAAGTTAAGACACTGCCAAAAGCTATACTGACAGCCCAGGTATTCTTTACACTACATGTAAAGCCAGGAGAGAGGATGATCTTTGGATCATGTAAGAACTTTCAAGTATTTTTGCATCAGTAGGCAGTAATTGGGAAGAGCTGCTCGGCAAGCAAGCCTCTCAGCTTTTAAGAGTATCAGCTTCATGGAGTCATTCACACAACAGCCAGAAATATAACAGCCAGCAGTGCTGCCCATCCTTTTTGATCAAAAAGGCCGCTACACTTTTCCATTACTTGAGAGGACCTCTGCTTTCCTCAAGCACCCATCCTGCCATCCATGTACTTCCCTGTGTTCTCCAGCACCAAGGGCTACTGCCAGCAACTGGAAGCAGAAGTAGTTAGTACAGGCAAGATAAACCCCTTCAGAAGCTGCTCCAGCCCATTATATTTTGGGGATGGTCCCTTAACTCCCTCATCACATAAGTATAAGATAATGGAGAAAGGACACTCACCCACCCACCCACCAGCAGGTTTCTACTGAAACAGGTCTTTCATCCTACAGCCTGCTGCTCCTGAACCTATGCTGGGAAAGAGTTGTCCAAGTAGTAACTACAAGCTGGCAGTACCATTCAGGTGAGCCATACACGGGCCATGAAATGTTAGCTGAGCATCCTATCTGTACAAAGCCCCCTTATTTTTGTCTCTCAGGAGAAGCATCTGAAATTTCTACATTTTTCCCCTTCCACTCAGACACTTCCCAAATCTGGGTTCTCTCTCATTTGAGGGTAGTGGAAAACAAATACTGACTTTTCAGGAAAGGGGACTCAATGCAAATATAGCAAAGATATTTGAGAATCTGTCCTGTAAATCTGTATTAGATCTCAGCCATTTACTTGTATTCCACTAAAAAGAAAATGGCCAATTGGGAAAAATGGATCCCAGTTAAATTACAAGCAGTTTTCCAATTGCCTCAAAAATTCCCTCAGTCAGCACTGCCTCCAAGTGAGTATCTTCATGCCTAGTAGAATTTGGAACTAAGCCATATTCTTCTTTAGCCTTCCACTTATTTACTGCCACTCCCTGGGACATTTTTGATCAGTGGAAAAAGCCAGGAAGTGACTCAATTTTTCCCAAGCAGACCTATAATACTACTGAGACTTCTAAAAGGGAAACAAAACCAGGAAAGCCTCTTGAGCTAGAACAATGTATTACACAGAGCTGTTTCTTAGAGAAATATATTGTTTTCAAAGCAGTCATTGATGCCCACCCTAGGAGATTCACCCTAAACACCACTAGAGAAAAGAGTGGAGTCAGTTGTTTTTGGTAGCTTATCATTCATTACTAAAACAACAAACAGCAAAACAGAAAAACTAATCCTCTCAGACACTTACATTTTGGGAAGCATTTGCAGCATTCAAACATAAAACCAGCACTGAGGACTCTGAAAGACAATGGAAAGCAAAGAAGCACAGGACAGCCCAGCATGATGGCCCCTTATGTAACAATTTTTCTTTAGGAGAGAAATGAACCTTCAGAACAAGTTACTGAATTAGTTAGTGATGGCCAAGGACAAAGAAGCAGAGGCATTGTACCATGTGCAAATCTCTACAGAGATGTATCAGATTAAATGAGGAGCTTTTCATGCCCACAATCTTACAAAGATGTAGGACATACCTTTCCATATAGAAGCAATTTTCCTTCCCCCACAAACTCCTTTCTCCACCAATATCTCAAAGTATGTGCCCTCAGAAAAACCATACATTGAAAAAGGATGACAGTGCTATAGTTGGTACACCCATATTTGCATTATTAGAGCTTATTTTCTTCTTTAAATTTCAGGCAAATTAATTCAAGTGCAAGTGTTTTGAAGATCCAATACTCATTAGGGAAATGAAAAGTCCTTGGGAGGGAACAAAGGCTAGACATAGTGAAATGAATAAGGAAATGCAAAACTAAAGCTGAATAAGCAGCAAAACCTATTGACAGTGTGGAACAGGCTCTCATGGGACATGAAAGTCCAAGGCTTTTGGCAGCTAGTTAGTCTAGATGAGGTATTTTTTTTTCCTACCACTGGAAGCTTTGCAACCTTAAAAAAACATAATGGAGACAGCTCCATTTGTGTTGAAGAAAGTGAAATACAAAAATCCTTTTTTATGAAGATTCACGCACACCATCTGTTTCTGTGATGTATAGAGCAAGACAAAAACAGACTATGAGCTATAAATGAGGCATCAAACTGAATGTTTTCAAACCATGACCAAGGCTTGAATCCTCCAGAATTCCTCAGCCTGTAAAAAGTACACAGTGTCTTTGTACGAGCTATGGTTAACATCAGTGGCTCTACGATATAAAGTTACACTCAGATGCTTCTATGACTTGCATCAACTCCAGCATTCAAAACATAACTTGAGTTGGACACTTGCTGACATGTGTAAATCAAGTAAACAGCTGCTTTGACCCCTTGTGTCTCAGCAGAGACATATGCAGGGTGCAGGAATGAGACATGCTATTTTTGGTGACTCTTCAAACTGACAGGTCAGAGTAATGGAGATTATTCCCACTGCATTCTCAGATCAACAGTGTGCTGGGGGGAGCCTTTTACACACCAAACAACAGCATTAGGTTGCTGTTCTAAAAATAACTTTAACATTAAATCATTGGCCTTGCCCTGTCCCTTTTAAACTTGCCCACATTATACCCAGTTACAGACAATAGCCATCCTAATGTTTATACAGGTACTGTTACTGCATCAGATAAAATCAGGAACGTGACTAACTCCCACTCTGACTCACCACACTGGGAAAAGAGGAAAGTTTTCTCTGAGCATGACACAGAAGGAAAAAGTTTCCAAACAGTTACAGCTCCCACTGAGGAGTTTAGTTTAAACAAAGAGTTTGTTTAATTATTCATGCATCCTATTAATCTGTCAGCATCCAGTCAAGGGCAGAACTAACTCTGTGTAATGTGTTAGTGAAGGTAACAGAGACAAAACAGAAGAGAGCTGTGCTAATTTAAAGTAGTAATTATGGAGTAATTTCTTAATATACTCACTTTATTGCAAAATTACCAGAACTAACACCTTCTACTGATTTCTTTCTGTAACACTAAAACAATGCTTATTCTGCTGGATTAACCACTGGAGGTATGTGTATTCTTCATTTTTCTAAATAAGGAGATTTTGCTTCAGAAATAGAAAGAAAACCTTAAAATGCAATGGCTTTGTTTGTTTATTTTTGCAGCTCTGAGGATGAGAATGGCAAAGCTGGGGAAAAAGGTGCTTTAACAGCTGTAATGACATGGAAGTAAAATTTACCACTCAAAGCAGATAAAGCTAAGAAGACTTTCTTCCACATACCTTTTCTGGATCATAATACTTGTTTTGCTACTCTGTTTCATGGGCTGTTTTGCCCTCTGCATAATGCAATGGACTTTAACAGACTTTCAGATTTGACCAACTGCCACATATCCACAAATCACATCCTGGACTCCGTTAAAAGTAGTGGGAAGTTACCTAAGGCCATAAATGCAGTGTATACACAAGTATGATGACATGTGCATACCTGTTCTCACAATCAGAAATATGCTGTTGCTATATACACAGAGCAGATAAACACCTATCTCCATGGAACTTCCTGGGACACTGTTTCACATTAAGGTCTGCCAATCTATCTGATTTTGACTGAGAATGATGTTCCAGCATTCTTTTTGTAAAAGCATTGGTTAATAAAAAGCAAAATGTAAAAGAGGAGTAGAAAGAAATGTAAATATAGAAAGTGCTTTCCAATTATGCTACCTTGGATGAAATGTAAAGCATTCCTTTTTAAGTGATAGCAAAACAAACAAAAAATAATTAAGCCACCATATTTAAATATTTAGCTATCTTCTAGAGCTCCACAGTTCACTCACCCTTCTATGTTACATATGACAGTGTAGCCATCCTCACACCTGCTCTCTTCACCATCCCAGAAACCTGCTGCCCACTCATAACCTCACAGATCAATCCTGGGCATAATAATATGAACAACCTGACCTCCTGAGCATGGTTTCACCTCCCAGCTTGCTGAGAAAGCCCTGCTTTTCCAAGAAACTGGTTGCCAGACAGGTAGTGCCTGTCCATCAAAAAAATACCAAAACAACAACAACAAAAAAACCAAACAACATAAAATCAACCAAAACAAACAAACAAATACCCCAAGAACAGAAGAAACTCCCAACAACCATACTGTTCAGGTTTCAGTTGGGTGGGGAGCTAAAATCAGGCAAGCCTCCCACCAGAAATTCTGCGTTGCCAGTAACTTAGCCTGCAGCTGAAAACAAAGATATTTACAGGTGCAGCCACTGCTGGGCACAGTTCTCCAGCAAGGTTCAAGGCTCTCACCAAAAAAAAAAAAAAAAAGGTTAATTCTTTCCACATGATAGAGGAGGTAAGGGCTCTAAAAGCAGGTTCAATCACACCAAGAAAAATCACATCCAAGTCAGATTTTCCAGTATATAGTTCTTGGGGAGAAAAAGTGCCTCACTACACCATTATACTTAAATCAGTACAACAGCTTTAATTCACTAGGTCTTAGCCTCATTTGTAACATTAAACAGATAAAGCTCAGGTTGTGTTATTCTAGTATAACTGACTCAAATTATGCACCAGCAAAACAAACAAACAAACAACAAAAAAACCCCAAACCAAATTTAAAAAAAAAAAACCAACCAAAAAAAACCCAAAAAAACCCCACCTGCTATAATTTTTTATTGGTATTCTTTTCAAAGCAGGAAACTGAAGTTACTACCTCATACTGAGGCACGATGGTAGTAATTGACTGATTTGTAGCCTCTAAACATTTGGTGGCTCCCAGTCTGATGTGGGTAATAATCTCAAATTTTAAAACTTGTCAGAAATGGTTACCTGGAGAGTGGAATAGTAAATAAGAACAAATAAATTTTATTACAGTACACTTCCTCTATGTCTGTCCTGTTGGTTGTTTTATAGTGGGTTTTTTCCTTATGCTTCTTCTGTTATTTGCTGGTTGTGAGACCAGAAGGCTTCTGCCTCAACTCCTAACAATACAGCAAAAAAATGAGAGTAGGTGAGTGATATGAAGCAGTCACAGTTTTTGTAACAGCAGCAGATGGCCATGGACACTCATCCTCTGCTCCTCCAACAACCTGTACTATTAAACTTAAATAATAAGGAAAACAGAGCAACTACCATCACAATACTAGTCAAAGTAGTTCATAGGAAAAACTGAAAAGTTTTGTGCTTCTGGAAAGCAGGAATGTTCACCATCTGAGTGCTACAGCCTCAGAGCTTTCAGGCATCCTGTATCAACAAGAACAGAAATATAAGGTGGGAAATCATCTTTTCAAATATCAGTAGAGATCCCATGCAAAACTAATTCGTCATTAAAGCCAAGTGATTTCTAAGGCTTGACAAGACAAAAGTCCCTCTGAAGCAAAGCTGAAGCTGCAGTCCTTAAGTGCAGTATCATTTGTGTGGGATGATTGTCAAAAATAGCTGGTTCAGAGTGATGCAGTTTTGTGGTTTACATATATAAAGTCACTTTTGCACAGCAGGAGGAAGATCAGCAGAAATTTGACATTGGTTGAACTAGGTCAGATATGAACTAAAACAAGTGGTTCCAAGCATGTTCTGAAGAATTTGTCCTGTGCCAGTTCTGCTGTGCCACTTACTCAGGTATGTGCAACAGTTTCTTCCTTCACACAAACCCCTTAGAGAAGTCAGAATCAGATTTATGTGAGCAAAGAATTTCTCAGACCTACTAGCAGATTATCCCTGTTAACTAATCTTTCCACTCACTTGGACACTTCTTACTTCAGCCTGCACCAAAGGTCTAAAACCACCGAGGTATTAACTTCTGCATGGAAATGCAGAACACTGCAGTTTTTCCTTAGTGACTTCTGTTCATCTTCGGTTGTCTGGAAAAGGACATACCCACATGACAAAAGAAAACCGGCCATACCTGCTCAAACAAAAGCTTAAGCATAGATACCAAGTAAATACCCATTCCAGAACATCTAGCTGTATGAGCTGGCTTGAATTTAAAGACTGAGTTTCTTAATAAAGCTTGAGAATGTTTCCCATTAGTTCCTTTAGGAGCACTTCCTATTTTGGAAAACATTTAAATGTCAACCTCTCACTGCCAGTTTACAGAGCAAGCAAAACAGAAGTGCAGTTATTTGAACAAGGGCGCCACACAGTGTTACAAACTGATGGAACACAAAGCAGGCAAGCTCTCCTCAGCCTTCCCTGGGTAAAGGAAAAACATGGCCATTGTCACACGGAACCCGACGTCTCCCCATCTTGTGATTTTCGACAAAACAGAAAACAATGTAGGATTCAGTATAAGAAGGAGAAATGAAATAGACCTTCCCCTGGTTCGTGCTGCAGCCTGAAATATTAACTAGCTAAAATATACTTAAAGTAAAACAAAGTAGCGATGAACCCCATTACATTTGTACCAAGTAATTTTTGTTCAAAGCACAGGCAAAGAATATGATTTGTGGCTAAGCCAAGAGCAGATGACCAGTATTTGGAGGCTGAACCTAACAATCAAAACAGTAAACTACTTGTGAGACTAATCACAAATTTCTACCAGTCATCTATTTTCCTGCCAATATCAAACCCTTCCACAGATTTTTTTCAGAGTACACAAAATACTTTGGAAGATACTGGAATACAATGATACATTACTTCCTCTTGCTAGTTATGCAGGAAAAGGGCAGAAGTGCTGGTGTGAACAGAAATTATGTAAAAATAACAAGTCTTTCAATCAATTAAGTTACAATACTGCACGTAAGGGCTCCCATAAGAAACCAGAAAAAATGGCAAGCAGTAGGAAGAAAAAAGTTATCCAGAGCAACTGAAAATTTTGACAATATTAAAGTTGTATTAGATGTGGAACAAGGAAAATTTTTTTCTTCTTAAAGAAAAGAAGCTGCTTTAAAAAGTGAAACTATTTTTAAGATTCTATTTCAATAATAGTTTCTCCAGGAAGGATTTACATAGCTTTAATTTATAAAATAACATCTACAAAACATAGGCAATCCATTTTGCTCCCAGGCAAGAGATTTCTAGTTTCCTTTTGACAGCATTTTCACATTACTAAAAGAGACAAGAACTTTTATTGAGATATTTACATTCATGTTTTAAAACTCACGTTCATTGTCACATGTAAATGAAACAACCCTCAGTACAGCTATTGTGTTATAGAAAGAATATGGCGTTAACCTTAATTTTAAAAGCCATCAATCATGCCCAGGTTGAGTGATTTTTCTTCTATAAACTCACAGTAGATGAAAGAGTCCCACAAAATTTTAGCAGTAGATGAGCCTGCGATTCCAAGGCTTTTGAGATCAGTTCTCTAAAAAAAACCTCACACCCACACAGCTTGCCCCATGCTTCTTTGTCCTTCAGCCGGGGTTGTGACTCATTCCTTCACAGTCCCCCCTTCCCAATCTGCACGCGACCTAAGGGAGATGATTCAGCTTGGACTCACTCACAGTCAGCTGCTGCTGACAAAGGGATTAATCCCAGCTCCCCAAACACCTTATGGCTAAATCAGATATCTGAGCAGCAAAAAAGATCACTGACTACAAACAAACGCGTAGCTTCCTGAATATCAGCTGTCCATGCAACAGGCTGCACTATGGACTTGGGAAGGTGGAGGAGGAGACAGAACCAGACAGCTTTGGTACCTGCAGAGGACCACCACCTGACCCACACCTACAGGTATTTTAGAGCAGGCCACAATTGCAGAGATGTTGCTGTAAAAGTCTATACCAAGTCAGGCCTCACTACTCACTATTCTATCCAATACTCCCAACACCTTCATTCCCAGCCAGCTAAGTGGACCTAGCTGAAAAATATATCTTGAATTGTTACAAATAAAAATCAATACTTTTCAGTAAGAAAAATGAAGATGTGTGGGAGCAAGCTGTTCAGAGCAACAAAACACAGCTGCAAAGCACTGTCACTGCACAGCATATTAAGGTATCATTTCCAAAATGCCATTTCAAGAGCATCCTTCCATACTCAGGCAAACCATGAACCAAAAATGTGAAACAATATAGTCTCTGTATCTAGTTCATACATTTGGAAAAACCTTTTGTTGACTAAAAAACTGTCCTCCAATATTCTTTCAGAAGAGAATTGTTATAGAATTCTTATAGTTCTGTCTTCTAGATATGCCAGCTCAAAGGAATCTCACTTAACACTAAAAGAAGCTGCTTTTCCTGAAGTCAACCTAGTTCTCAATTTACTTTTTGCTCAGTAGCACAAATACAACTGCAACATTCTAGAGCAAGTGTTTTCACTTCCATTAAAGCATCAGTTGCATAAATCCATCTTATTCACACAGTGAAGTAATTCAGAAGCCATAAGCAGCCAAAGACAGTAAAACAGAAATCCATAAAAACAGCTAGGTTCTTCCTAGTCTGAGTTTTAGCTAAATTATGATAGGTTTTAATGCATTTATATTGAAAACATGTTCTCTTTATGATTTAGAAGCAGCAAGAAGGATGAGACAGTAGTATTTTGAGGCAATAGTGGTTTTACTAAAGTACTGAAGTTCCCAAACTCTTATACTTGTTGTGTGAGTACACTACTCTTAGAGCAGACAGTGCTTTTTGCATTGTACTTTTATCTATTTAGCTCATGCATCAGCCTGCACTTGTGACAATTTTTCAGTAAGTTCTGTGGTTTGTTTGGTTGGGGGTTCTTTATGCACAAGGACTCTCAAGAGCAGGAAGCTGGCACATCACATAATCATTAGAACACAGTAAAGTGGACAGATACGACTGATCCGGCTCCATCTTCCCCCAGTAATACTCACAAAATGTTTAGGGAGCTGACTGTTGAAATAATATTTTCAGCACATCTTCTCATAACATAACATAACCCATAAGCTTCAATCAAGTTAACTAGTGTGCTTAAAAAATAGGGATTTCATTCCTTACTCAGGCAAAGGTTCCCATTACAAATCCCATCAGAAGACAGCATTTGTAGGACTGTAGCATTCCTCTCTAGATTTGAATTCCAGATCTCCCTAACACTGAACATGACACACATGTGCTGCTATTCTTCAATTACACCTTCAGGGACATGTTGAGAAAAACACTGTAATAAAAAGTATTCCTTGCAGATTTTTCAACTGCACAGTATTTTGTCACAAAATTCTCAAATACTTGTTTCATACTTGGTTGACTGCTATCAGGAAGGCAACAAGGAATACTATATTTCCACAGACATAGATGGTTAACACAATCTGTTTAAACAGACGACCCTGCAAAAAAAGGGGAAGAAATGTCATCAAAAAGTCAGTCTTTTTATTGGTTTATACAAACTATCATCCCATTTCTTAGTAGTTAGTTACCAAATTGTGACTCACCTCTGCTTCTGCAGATGTGAGTGACTGCAGTATCTGTACTCTGTCATCCTCTATCAGTTCAACTGTTCATGGGAAGAGAAACAGAAGTCAAGCCTGCCTTTAGAGGAAGGGGGGTTTCATTTTTTTACTGCAGAGGTTTTGGTCCTGTGACTAAGTCTTACACAGCATCAAATCTGAAAAGGACTTTGAATTCCATTTGACATTTTGTGACCTGTTACTATCACGCTCATCACGCCCACAGCACAAATGAAAAATTATTCTGGAGCTGGCCTACAAAAAGTAAATTCTGAACATTGTAGTCAAAAAAACATTTTGTCTCTTTTGCTGGACTGAATAACCAAAACACTGAGTTTTGAGCTAACACCTTTTCCTTTTATATTTTGAGATAACTGGATTTCATTAAGAAGTATTTTCATTAGCCAACATGAGAACACTCACTGTCCAAATATTTCAGGGTAATTTTCCTATTTCTAGGAAGTAATTACTGCCATTAAATTTAAATTCACATTTTTTATAATCACTCCTCCTCCAAATGCCACCTCACAGACCCTTAATTAATCACACTTGTGCAATTCTGCAGATGTCTCATCTCAGCCTCAGACCCAGGACATTCACGTGTGCAGTCACCTCCTCTCTATTACAGCAGCCAGTGAAGATAATTTCCAATGAAGTTACTACCCATCTCTTTCCTGACATATTGGAGTGAGGATTTCACATTCCTCCCCCAGTCAGTCAAAATGGCAAGCATTCAAGCTTGCTCCTGCAACAACAGCAATTTGTCAACAGTTAAATGAAGATTAGATCTGCATTAACTAACCTGGACTTAACATACTCACCTGGGATCAAAATTAGAGCAAAAAACAAGATTATCATAAAATATTTACAAGTGTCAGTCTGAACATTTCAGTCTCTTTTGAACTGTGGTTTGAGAAATTAGAAGTTACTATTTAAAATGGCACAAACCCCACTCTTCTAGGACACTTTTGTCTTGAAAACTGGTTTTCTTCCATATTCAGTTGTCTACAGAAGATAGGACACTATTACTCAAGAGTTACTCCCTTTCAGTGTCCAACTTAGAGGCCAAAGAACTCCTCCTGAAATTCAATCCACACTGGTTTTTGCTCAGCAAGCAAAGGGACAACAGGAGGTGGCTGGGTTTGTACCTTTACGAATGAGACAGTAGCTGTGTATTTCCAGAAGAACATCAGTACCAACGTGCCAAGCTACAAAGCCAATCATTGCATAGGTGTCCCATGGGTCTGGCAGGTCAAGTGCTGGCAGATCCATTCCCAAGAACATAGTAACAACTATTCAGTAAAAACAAGATTAAAAAAACCCAATAAGAATGTTGTGTCTATGTACTTTAAATGCTCTCAGTGCTTTCATAAATAGATCTCCCCTGCATTATCTAAAAGTGCTTGAGGAACGAGGTTAAAGGAGTTCATACAGCTGAAAGTTGAGGGTTTTTTGGGGGAGGATAGGGGGTTGTTTCATGCTTTTTTGGTAGTCCGAGGGCCAAGACAGCTTTCAACCTGCTTAATGCCCTATCACATTCCAGCCACACAAACACCAGCATTTGTGACTAGCAACAAGACCACAATATTAGTGCTTAAGGTTGCTGTGGAAGCTTGCCTCTATTACAAGAATTAAACCCAGCTTCTGGATCTAAAAGCGAAATTTCTGTCACCCATTGAACTAAACTACTGTAAGAACACTATTCTCATATCCTCCAAGACAAACAGAAATTATGAAGATAAGGACAGGTCCTCATTACAAAGGAATTTCAGATTTGTCAGTAATTCCTTTGGTTTTAAAATCACTTTTTCTCTAAGTAGTATCCAATGGCCCCTTAAAACTCACACAAAAGATGGCCAAGAAAAAGGATCTTCAGACATGCCTGGACTGGATGTACATAGATGTTTTAAATGAACAACAGCCCAGACAAAGGGCAAAGGTCCTTTAAATCAATTAAATGGGAGTTTTAACTACTACTCACCAGCTAACATTCTAGCTGTTGTACCAGTACTCCAGTGAAACCAGTTAAACAACTGCCTCCTGCAAAACAATGAAACACAATTTATGGATTACACAGTTTGGGGGAAGGGGGCAGAAAACAAAGAATATTTTTGCCTACTTTCAAGCTGTAAAAACTTCCCATTGTAAAAAGAATGTTTAAAGAAACAGTCACATTTAATTCCTATGACTAATTTACTGAGTCAGTTGTACCTTGGTGCGTGACGAGATGGTCTGAAACCTGCCACAAGTGGTTGAAAGATTGTCAAAGCCATCACAGCACAGCCAAGATAAGGATGAAAACCTGCTTGCTAAACAGAGGACATTTTTCTTACACATCATATCTATATAAACAGAGAGAAAAGATACCAAAAAACTGCAAATTTTATTTATTCTAGTATTAGTGAGTTACAATAGAGCAGCACTGGCAGAGGCAACAGAACACAAGCTGCCCTGCAGCCAGATGGAGATTGTTTGCCTTGGTAGCAGACACACTGGTATGTCTGCTCAGGGTTTGTCCCACCTTTTGCTGTGATGAGAAATTCTACCAGCTGAAGAGCAGACTAATATGGCTATAGAAGCCATAGACCAAGCTCTCCAGCCTCAATCCTGTGTTTCCAGGATAGTCCTATTTTGTAACTCATCCCAGCACTGGTCTTCCCTTTCACCTTAAAAGGTTTTATTCAACTTCCCTAGCTCACACTTGTGACCATATTCTCCCACCTTGAATTCAGATACTCTCTAGACTTTCCAACTTTTGATGTCACCTTGTATGAAACAGAATACAGGTGACAGCAACAAGTACACAATCTCTATCTAGCTACTGCTCCAGACTAAGCTTATCACTCACTGTTGTGTCTAAATTCACAAAAACACTTATTCCCAGCAGGTTTACCATGCTGATGTCAGCCATCACATCCTTACTCCCCTCTCAAGATCATATTCTCTAAGGAAACAGTAAGACTGAAATAGTAAAGAAACTGTGAGTAAAGAATTTATTTGGGGGAAAAAGAAAGGAAGGAAAACATCAAAATTTTTCAGCTGTAGTTTAAAGGAGACAAAATTCCTCTTTTGTGTTGCTAGAATTCGGAATCAGCCTACTTAATAAATTTGCTTAGAAATAATCATAATAGTTGGCAGTGGGCTTCCTCATTCATTTAGTCCCACCTTTAACTTTGAGTTAACAAACAAGACAAAAAGTACACACTTACTTGGCTCCAACCTCCTCGGTATACAAATGGCAACACAAAAGAAATGCTTGTAAGCATGACTGTGGTCAACATAAGCATACGATGCACCTAGAAAAGGTAAGTTCACTTTTCACTTTTAGAAACTCTACAGCTTTTTTAATACATCATTAAGAGACATTAAGTAGACCCACAGCTAAAAGATATTCTAATCTCCACTCTAGGCTTTATCACCTACTAGTAAAGTAGGTGAACTTCTGATTTTTGATTGTTCCACTTTATAAGATTAAAGAAAGATGTAAATCATGTTTAGTCTATTTCTTGGATCTAGTAGGTTTATAATTCTGCCTGCAATAATGCTAGAAAATACAGGTGGAGATATGAGGAGATTTTGCCCACCTGAAACCACAACTCCTTTCCAAGTAGGAATGAATGAGACCAGACAGGTTTGAAGAATCGTGCAACAATAGCACCAATACTAACTGTGGTAATCCAAGCAACAAACATTAGTGCTCCTGAAAATAGAAAAAACAAACAACCCAACAAGGTAAACGACAGGTAACTTAAGTGCACATGAGTACAACTCCCAAGACTATGTAACAGTTTAGTCCATATGCACATGGTCAGAATTTACCAATAATTAAAAACATATCACCTAGTTCAGGCCACAGCTTCATAGCCTTTATCTTGCTTGAGGACAGAAACATCCATGCAAAAGATAATTATACTTTGCCCACATAACACAAAAGAGAAGCTCTGGCTACTGCACACATGCTAATACACTTTGTACATACTGGTGAGAGAAACCATTCTCAGATATGAGAGGATGAAAAATGACATTGCTACAATCTGTGTGACAAAGAATAAGTGGCAGTTCTGTCATGGACCAGCATTAAAGTCCAGTAGTGTGGGAGAAAAAATTCCCATTAACTTCAGTGGCTCTAGACTACCAGTTGAGTGGCTCCTCATTTCAAATAGAACTAAACCAAAAATGCAACTACAACTTGAAATAGAGAGACATAAAGAAGTTCCAATTATAAATTTAAGGGAAAATGCAAGGGTGGGTTCATTTCCCTGGGCAAAAAGCATCTTCCAACGCTGTTCTTGAAATGAAAAATGAATAACTTTACTCTGGCACCAGCGTATGAAATCTTGCTAGCCAACAGAATATAGAACGTAAATGCCAGAAAGAAAAGAGGGAATACCAGCTCTGAAATAACCCTCCAGTCTCAGCAAGCCTGGAACTGGGAGACAAAACTAGAAACTGCAGCTTACCATGAGCCTTGACAAGCCGTGGGGCCCGGGAACCTCCAATATCCTGAGGAAGACCGGTGACGTTGTACAGTCCATCGGTGACCAGCGGCTGACGATGATGTTTGTATATGAGTCCACCTGAGCAGTGACAAAGTGGTTTATTTCTTGCAAATGAAAGTCACTGCACTTGTAAGTGTGCCCACTCCTCATTCATGAATTCACTGTTGTGACCAGTGCATAATCCTACAAGCTAACACACAATATGGTAGAACCTAACATCATCTAAGCCATCTTGCACACTTAACATACAAAGCACAACTCACCCAGCTACAGGAAATACATTTTTTTCTCCACTACATACACAATGAAGAATAATTCCCTTTGATTCTAGTCTCCATTTAAAAAAAAAACAGATGTGGCCAGTTCTCAAGAAGCTATCAGTTCCTATCATCAAGTGAGCATACAAAACATAGATGAGTAAATTTGCAATAACTTCCACAAACAAACCCATGATCCAGAGAAGCAGTAAAGATGACTGAATTAAAGGCCTCAAACTTGGAAACTTAGTTCAGACACCAATTCTCACCTAAGCCATATCTTACAGAAGGCTTACTAACTCATTTGGAGGTGTTAAAAGAAAAGCAACCATTTTTAAGTCAGGTTTACCTTCACTAGCTTCCCCATCTGCCAGAAAGATGTAGTAACTGGTGTCCAGATTAAATCTCCCTTTATAAGCAGGGAGACGAATACTCCTTCTGAAAGAACATTGGAGAACGCCATCTGCAAGCCTCCATGACACATCTTCAAGGGCATTCTGTAAAACAGGAGATATCTAATACCCAGTGTTTTCAGATTGGCAGAGTAACTGGCTTACAAGTAACCCTGCAAAAGGCAAGAATGTCACATATATATAAAGAAAAAATGTGACTGATCCAGGGAAGGAGTATACCTTCTAAACTGGTACACAAGAGGTATGTCAGTAAGTCAACATAGCAACTTACAGTTTGAACTTGTTAGCACTAATTTTTACAGCCCATAACAATGTTTAACCCAGGACATAGCAGTTGCAGTTCTAGCAAAGAGAGACTAATAATAGGCACAAATTTTCTAAAAAGACTAAGCTCCCATCATGTGACTCTCTTTACATATTAAATTTATACTTCCGAAGTTAACATTTACTAGAAGTCAGAGCCCAACCCAATCCCACTTTAAAGAATTATGGATCCACCTCAGTATTTACACCTGCTGTGCAAAACAAAAGCACACAGCAGCAGTATACCTTACTTCAAAGCTACATCTGTGAAAGTGTCTGAGTGTATGTTCTAAAACATACCTCTGAATCCAAGAGAGGATGACTTCGCCCCTTCAGATGGGCAGTGCTGACATGAACGTGGTGATCCTCATTGACACACAGATAAGCATCATCACCACCCTACAGTTGAAAAGAAAAATATCTATAGCCCAATAAAAAACACAACTGGCAGTCTCCAAAAGGTCTTTGACATCAGGCAGCAAGACCTGAGAGATTTCTGTAGTTATCAAGCTGTTATTTCCCATTTTCCAACACATCAGTATTATTACTGAGGAACCACATTAAGTCAAAGAGATGACACATAGAAACCTGCATTATGATTCACACTCCCCTCCCAGAGTAACAAGCACATTATCAAAAGTTTCTTTAATTATTTAGAATTTACTAAATTAACTAGACAAGACAGAGATGGATGTTGGAGCTTTTTAAAAATCCACTTCAGTCACAAGATTTTTTCCCTTCACAGCTGTAAAAAAACCTGTAGTTAAGAACAAAGCGCTCCTGCACAAGGGATATGAATATAAACAACACTTCTTTGTGCAACAAGTAGCTTATGGATTATGCATTTGTCAACAGCATTATCCCTTCACTTTAACATAAGTCAGAAAGAAGCATCTTTCAACATATTAAGACTGTATAGGAGTAACATGCAAGGAACAAATGCAAATGGTTTTCAGAATAGCAACTCGGCTTCTGAGAGGTAAGATTTTTTTGGATGGGTAAATAGAGATTGATTTAACCAGGAATTTCAGTCAGGCTGAATTGTGCCATAAGAGCTATCCATAGGGAAATTCTACTGCAGTTATTCAGATCTGAGCTAAAAGTGAATATCCACCTATAAGAAACAACCTGTGTTTTAGCACTATGGGAGAGTCACACTTTGTGTGATATCTGACACTATTTCCATTCTTCATATACATTTCCATTCAAAGTTTACTAACATCACAAAAGCAACTACAAAAAATAAAACAGAACACTCACCATCCACTGGTCATGGGAAAACGCAAATGATAAATATCCTTCACTTGGACCACTCAATTCAACAAAAACTGAACTCTCCTCTTGTTGGAAAGACAGAAAAAAACAGGAAGCACTTCCAGGATCACAGTTTGTAGGGTTCCTAATGCAAAACTTCATAATTCCACAACCTGATGCACTAAACTAAACAATTAAGCAAACAAAAAATTGTGAGCAATGAGGGTTTCCATTCGCTTCCTCCTTACTACCCACGGTAGAAAAAAGCATACAAGGAACAACATCATTTATGTCTACACACCAATCTCTTAAACAATGTCTGCAATTACCCTAGGAGTACTAAGAAAAATGATGGTGAATTACAAGCTAACTTTGAGTTGAATTTTCACTTTAAAGACACTACAATAGAATAACTTCAAAAAGTCAGCAAGAACTTCAGAAAAAACTTCCTCTGGTTTAATATTTGGAGAGGTAATATCAGCTTTAAGATGAGAAAGAAAAGAAGGGTATTACAGCTTTATGCTTTCTTTTTAAAGTAGAAACTCCACTGATACACATTGAGAAAATACACTGATTATAAGTCATGGTTATCCTGGATCAAATAGCAATGCTTGCTCAATCCATTCAAGATTCAATAACAGAAGTCAGTAACACAGATGAACTCAGAGAAGAAAGCTTCTGAGCCCATAGCTGCTAAATAGCAAGTTACTAGTCAAGACCAGATTAATTCTTTTCCCATCTCTCATGACAAGTATGCACAATATTTTGTGATCATTAATTTCTAAATGTTCTGTTAATCTTCTGACCTGTGTGCAGCAAGAGAACATTTGATCCTGCAAAGTTCAGGCAACTCAGCTAAGGGTAGCTGTCATGTTCTTAGCCTTAGATATCAGAGTTACTCATCCATCACCTCTCCTTTTCTGTTAATAGGCTGTATCAATGTCATCTCATTAAATTCCATTCATCACAAGCATTAAAGATAGCCTGATTTAGCTTTATTATTACTTACTGGCTTTGATATGTGGGAAACTGGGCGTGAAGTTGACATAAGCTCTGATGTTGCATGCAAAGGTGGTGTTGGGGACAGCACTTCAGGCTGAGAAACAACAGGACCCAGAATCTTTACCCAGAAAATCCTGTATTTCTTCACAACTGTAGCTCTTAAAAAACACAACACACAGAGAGTCATTATGGCATACATTTATAGCTTGCTACTACTTTAAAAAGGAAAAGAATCTATAGTTCACACAAATTATTTGTAAAACACTCATCTTTATGGAGACCCCTACCATTTTAGGGATTGAAGTAGGAAAATATCTCAAGTTTCAGTAGAAAAATAATTTCAAAACATAATACCATATGCTGCAGTGGATATAAGAAACTGTCATGCCTATGGCATAGATTAGAAGGGTTGCATTGCTTTTATCCTGTAGCTCACAAAAGCTAGTAGTGTAACAGGAGGGGAATATATCATTTGGTTGGCAAAGAAAAAATTCTTAACAGTGTATATTGCAGGTATGAAAACTAAGAAAGTAGCTGCAAAGACTAAAGAAACCAGTCTCCAAATCACCTTGTACTCTGCCTGGGAAAAAAATAAAAAAAAAAAACTTTAAAAAAATTAAAGAAAAAAAATTACCTTCAAGCTCTTCCTAAAAAACAAGGGTCTGTATTAACACAGACTCCACAGCAAGTAAGGGGTGTTGACTCTTCAGGCCACTGGACCCAAGGGCTTTTCAGTTGCTGGACAGTATTTGACACAGGCAATGGTACAGGTTTACCTTGTCTGGATTTTAATAAATTAGAATTGATACTAGGTTAACTTACAGAAACTGTACACGTTTTGGAGCATCTCCAGGAGCAATCCAATAAACTTTAATGTCCTTCTTTTTTGCTTTACTTGTGTGACTCACAGCTGAATTCTGAAAACAAACATATCAAGAGTTAGACAGTGGATACACATTTTGTTACTTAACACAGTTAGCAAAGGCTGTAACTAAATCCTGCAGAGACATTGCACTGTTATACTGCACAACTCCAGGGCAACTGGCTTTTCCCCAGTCAGTCATGATCAGATTAGATGCAACTTATTCATACTAACAAACTTCAAGACTAAAAAGAATTACTTTCAATCTGGAAAACGCTAGCAAGGAGGTACAGGTCCCTGCAGCATTTATGCAGAAATTATGAGGTTTTCTTAGTAAGTAACTGCTCTACTTTTTGATAATGGGAGGATGAAGAAACAGTGCAATGACCCCTCCTTTTAATACTAGAAATACTCTATTCATTGCATAAAACTTTTGTTACAAATGCTGCATCTTCCTGCAGCAGTCAACAGCAGGAAGTCACTAGGATAGTTTGAACAGTTCATAAGAATAGCCCAGAGCTACAGTGAGTCATGCCTGTATACTCCAAGCTGGACCAATTTCCCCAGAGACTCACTGAACTCGAATAAGATTACCTGGACTGGCCCTGTCCTATTCCAGACACATTCTGGTACAAGCCCTTCAGTGCCCAATGAATCATTTTAAGGCACTGGACTGTACCTTGGTACGACCACATGTCAGCAGCTGAGACCATCTGCGGTCAGCTAACACAAAAGAACCCACTGCAGGGCTATCCAGCTGTTCTGCATCCCGGGCTTGTATGAAAAATCCTTCAAAATCTGGTCCAGACAGATGAACTAAAGCAAGAAGAAAAATAAAAGGAAGTTTAAGTCTACTCCAGAGGAAGAAGGAAGTGTTTCAACAATGACTACCAGATGCTCCTTTTACAAGTAGTGAATGATGGTTAATGCGTTACCTTAACCAGATTCAACTGCTTAGGTAAATCCAGTATAGAAAACTGAGGAAAGACATACTATAATACAAAGAAACAATAAATTAATCTCTTCAACTGTAACTGACAATACCTTCTATGTTGTCCCCTGGTTTAAATTGAGTTGCATTCACTGTAATGGAGTGCTCAGGTGACAGCTGAGGAGAGCTACCATGACGGGGTACCATGCTAGTACAGGCTTCTCTTACTTTTCCATTTGGATAGCCAAGCACAGATGCATACAGGCAAACAAACATCCAAACAGCAACAGCAAAACTAGGTAGCTCCATCTGTATAAAATAAAATTTACAGGCAATTAAACACAATAAATATTTACATTACAGGTCACCACTCCTCTTCAGAAATCAACTGAGTGGTAGAGTACAAAACCATGTTTGAAAAAAAGCACTCATGAGAAGACAGCACTCCCAGTTGCTGAATGACTTCTGCTTCTGATAACTGCCAGACATTGTTAGAATGCTCAGATACCATGTTTCAGGCCATCTACAGGTTGTCCACAGATCCCTCCATCCACTGGGTGGATTATTTCCCTCCATGCATTTTGACAGCACTTTTAAAATGTCTTTTTCCAATCCCTCTCCCGCTCTCTCTCAAAAAAAAAAACAAATTCAAGTTCCTTAAACATCTGCACAGGACAGATGGATCCTAAAACATGCTTCACAGATATATAAAGGTCGACAGTATTGAGGAACTACAAAGCCAGTATCAAGCCTACTTTTATAAATCATAAGTTCAAATTTTGCATCATTTCAGACTGCCTTTTGTTTCCACAACTCGTGTCTATTTCTTCACATATGACAAAAAATTCCCCAGCAACAAGTTCTTCTTTCTGCACGGAAACTAAAGTTGCCCAATGTCAGAAATAGATTTTATACATAAGAATTTGGTATTAAGATTTAGACAAAGAAATATGTATGTTTGCTGTAGACAAGCACAAGACTTCTCCTTTGAAGTTTTCCTTTTGGATATTGGACTTCTAGACAATTAGTCAAACAATAGATTGCTTGTCACACTCTTGTCAAGGGAACAGCATGCATGAAAGACATGGGATAGCAGATCCCATGATCCTAAAACAGTTGTATAAACCCCTAACCTCAGCTTACATCACAGAATGTTTTGCCCTGCCATGGTACTCTTTTCATAACAAGTTGGGGCAATTCTTTTGCTGCTTGATAGTATGCAGGGCTTACAGCTGTACTGTGGTTTACAGAACACTCTAGCCAAAAAATGAAAGTGCTTCCACATCCAAAGGGCCAGGAGAACAGAGATAAACTTCTTTTCAGTCCTTGGGCACGAGAAGTGAGTTATCAGCTTTAGTGGAATATAGACCAGGCAAGTAGCTCTGCCTTCTGGAAGGGCCATGCCCACTTTGCAGCATGTGATAAGAAGTATCAGGTTATGAAGCTCCCTGACAGCATGGATGGACATGAAGATAACAAACACAGTCATTTCAGACTGAACTCTTGATACCTAAAAAGCAGTCAAATGAAGACAAGGCACATTAGTCTTACACAATAGGAGTCATCAACATGAACACTTTCAAAGTTCTCATACATGGAAATCCATAATTTCCAAGGCAATGCTATATTTGTACTTCAACATATGGGCTCCTCAGCAACTTTACACCACTAAATAGAAGAAAATCAGAAGTAAGAGTGTGTTGAACAGTTAGGTTTCAAGAACTAGAAAATAAAAACCCAACACTCAACTCCTCCAAAATATTAAAGGTAACATTACGATATCTTTAACTCCCAGTTAAAGTATTTGCCTCTAGTTCAAACACTTCTCCAAACTGTCAAAAGTTTACATCTAATTGATTTTATGCATAAGTTAAAGATGCTTACAGAAAGCCAAAGACGAAGGTTCAGTACAATTATATGTACCAGAGAGACTTTCAAAACATAAAGAGATAAAGCTGCATATCAGAGACAAGAAAAAGAGTAGGGCAGTATTCTGCTTTAAGTAGCAGAGGATGTGGTAGGGATGTAAAATGAAACAAGAAATATTCTTATCAGATTCAACTGACTCAAAAGCTGGCAGAAGAAAAAGATTAAGTAGATACTAATAGAATAAAAAAAAAAGGCCAAAATCTGAAAAAGATTTGGATAAATGGAAAGCAGTAAGTTCCTTCTTCCTGTGTTGAAAACAACTCCTCCAGTCCCTGTAGGCATCAACAGCTAAGAAAACCCTGGTATCCTAATAGCTCATGGGCACAATGCTCACACTCCAACTCAAGAGCTCTTCATAGAACTTATCTTCTTTCAGCTGTTTAACTTCATTACTTGCATTGTGTGAAATCTAAACCTAACTTCAGAGAGACAAGAGGCTAGGCAAAGATACTGCCACTCAAGGGCACAAAAACTACCATTTACATAAATTTCTCCTGAGCACCATCAGACAAGAGGGCGAACAGAAAAGGAAAGAACCACCTGAAGGGGAAGAAGCCATATTAATATAAGGGGTTTATGACACATTCCTTTAGAAACAAACTCCTACAAAGGGAAAGCAAAAAGTCTTGCTTTCCAGGAGTTGCTCTCCCTCTAAATTCATAAAAAGAGCTTGGGTTGGCCTCTTCTGCTTAGTTAAAGGAAACATATTCATAATAATTAATTATTTTTAAAATACAAACACACACACTCCCCATGCACACAAAACAACAAAACATACACACCTCAGCATCTTGGTTTTTCTAGGAAAGAATTTCAAAGGCATATGTGTTTCAAAACTATTTTTTGTAACAGTTTGAGTGCAGGTACTTACCTTACAGCCAGTCCTTGTGTTACAGTGATGAAATCTGAGTAAAACTGCCATTGACTCTCTACTGGTAGTAAAACAACTTACATTACTTTGAAATCTCTTCTATTTGGTTTACATCTAACTGTATTAACCTCTACTGTATCCAGGAAGCTTATCTGAAAAACAGAAACAGTACACACACAAAAAAGTAAGGTTTATAAGAGCATCTTTACTTCAGATATGTATTTTATAAAGCTTCCCCACACTTGGGCTGAAATGCATGAAGCTGCAAAGAAACACTGATCCTGCAGCTTCCTTTGCTTTGTCAGACACTTCCCCAGACCTCAAAGAGTTTCATACTAAGTAATTACTTAATTATCTTCTGGTGCTGTCAAGGGCAGGTAGGGAAAGGCAGGAACCTACAACCAAATTTTGATACCTTCTTCCTCCAAGTATTAATTGACACAAATTTGCAGCATGATTTTAAAGCTTCTTATGCACTTACTCCCTATCAAAGAGACACTTTATTTTAGAAGAAGAAGAAACAATTTTAAAAATACGGTAACTTTGTCTTTTTTCCATAGATCTTACCAAGAATGAAAAGGAGGCAAAGATTTTGCCCTGTTCACTTGTTTGCTTTAATGATTTCACTTAGGCAGCTGCTCTTGCATAGAATCTTCAAGGTCCCGACCTTGCAACTTTTATCAATATAAAGAACCCAAAGTTGGAGACAAACCTAAAAGGACGTAGTTTGTTACCGCAACAAGTAACTTCAATTATAGCATGAGCTCATTTACTGTGACAGTTATCACAGAGCCATCTCCTGTGCATGTTAACAAAGAAACAAAATAAAAAACTAATAGTCACATAACAAGAAGCAAAAAAGATACCAGAAGAACGTGGCCGGCATGGCTACCAGATAAAATAAGCCATAGCTTACCTTTACTCATTAAGGCACACAGGTTTAAGAGTTTTTCCTACAGCAATTCAGAAATCTGCATGAAAGGTACAAGCTACAAGGTGCTTTAAAAACACCACCAGATTATACGGTGCTTCATACCTGCTGCAGACGTTTTATTAAGCAAATACACTTTCCAAAAAGCTTGTAGCATCCACTTTGAACATTCACTGGCCTCAGTTTAACCACAGCACTGNGAACCGGGGCCCTGCTGGGCGGTAGGGCACCTGATTTCTCTGCAGCCTCCCAGCGCTGGAGGTCTGGATGGCACTCCTGGGTTAACAGCTTGAGCTTTACTGAGCGATTGGCCTCGTCAAAGCTTACAGGGCTTTGAGCGCTGCTATTCGTGGGCCGAAAGATGGTCGCGTATACAAGCTTGCAAAATCAGGCCTTTCTTATCAAGAAAGCTAATAAATACTGGTTGTAACTGGGGCTTTGCTGGCAGAAACTGCAATTGCTTACACAGGCTTCTCTGACTAATGTATTGCTTAAATGCAAGTTCTCAGTTGCTCACAAAGTGGCACAAAAAGACAATTACCATAAAATCCAGCAGGAATTTTGCCCTCCCACAGCACGGAAACATTGTATTTCTGTTAAAAAACACCTTTACTGGAGAGCTCTAGCGATTCAGTTGCTTACCAGTAGTTCTGAGGAGTTCTGGAGATCTTAGTACTATTAATTTGGTAATATTTTCTAAAATAAAATAACTATCTACTAAAATATAATAGACTCAGAAATGCTCTGTTAGTGTTCACTCTCTTCTCAGTTTTTGTAAAAGCAGCATTAACCTTTAGAGGTACCCTGTGATAACATATTAAAAATATATTTAACATGAAAACCAATAAGGGATTACTTTGCCTAAACAGAAATATTATTTGACAGTTACATTTGTATTATCTTGCTCATGGGAGTCACTAGGAAACTGAGATCTCACTCACCGTTCAGTAACTGAAGAAACATAATGCATAAGCAATAGCTTGAAGTGAAATATGGCTATTTCCTCCTAGCCAGGGAAAAAAAAAATTCTGTTTACAATTATATTCATAAAATTCCCATACATGAAAGAGTTTGATAAAATTGCAGGCCTAAGTACATACATGCTTTATGATTTGCTCGTGTGTTTTTAGCTAATACAAATACATTATTAGTAAGATCAATAATAACATAAATATATTTACAGTAAGAAAACTAGTGACCAGAGGGACCAGTATTCTTGACAATGTTTAGGTTCATAACTTCCACAGAGTATAGTGGAATTAATATACAAATATTTTAAGATATTATTTTAGGGTTTTGGCTCATTGACATAATGGAGTATATGTCTGAAACATTTTAATATTTATAAGNGCACTGCAGCAAAGCCCTACTACAAAAGCTACAGCAGCTCCTCCGCCTCGCACGCCCTCGCTCCGGGGAGCCTCTCTGCCCTCTCCGGCACCGCCGCGGCGGAAAAGGCTGAGGGGAGGGTGCGGCCGGACCAGGCGGGCCCTTCACTTGCTCGAGCCTCCCCCGGGCCGCGGCGCTTTCCTGCTGCGAGGCGGCCGCAGGCGGTGCCCGGGGGCGCGGCGCGGGCGGGGCGGGGCGGGGCGGGCGCGGGCAGCGCTCCGTGCGCCCGGGCCCACCGGGAACCCCCAGAACCGGGGCCCTGCTGGGCGGTAGGGCACCTGATTTCTCTGCAGCCTCCCAGCGCTGGAGGTCTGGATGGCACTCCTGGGTTAACAGCTTGAGCTTTACTGAGCGATTGGCCTCGTCAAAGCTTACAGGGCTTTGAGCGCTGCTATTCGTGGGCCGAAAGATGGTCGCGTATACAAGCTTGCAAAATCAGGCCTTTCTTATCAAGAAAGCTAATAAATACTGGTTGTAACTGGGGCTTTGCTGGCAGAAACTGCAATTGCTTACACAGGCTTCTCTGACTAATGTATTGCTTAAATGCAAGTTCTCAGTTGCTCACAAAGTGGCACAAAAAGACAATTACCATAAAATCCAGCAGGAATTTTGCCCTCCCACAGCACGGAAACATTGTATTTCTGTTAAAAAACACCTTTACTGGAGAGCTCTAGCGATTCAGTTGCTTACCAGTAGTTCTGAGGAGTTCTGGAGATCTTAGTACTATTAATTTGGTAATATTTTCTAAAATAAAATAACTATCTACTAAAATATAATAGACTCAGAAATGCTCTGTTAGTGTTCACTCTCTTCTCAGTTTTTGTAAAAGCAGCATTAACCTTTAGAGGTACCCTGTGATAACATATTAAAAATATATTTAACATGAAAACCAATAAGGGATTACTTTGCCTAAACAGAAATATTATTTGACAGTTACATTTGTATTATCTTGCTCATGGGAGTCACTGGGAAACTGAGATCTCACTCACCGTTCAGTAACTGAAGAAACATAATGCATAAGCAATAGCTTGAAGTGAAATATGGCTATTTCCTCCTAGCCAGGGAAAAAAAAATTCTGTTTACAATTATATTCATAAAATTCCCATACATGAAAGAGTTTGATAAAATTGCAGGCCTAAGTACATACATGCTTTATGATTTGCTCGTGTGTTTTTAGCTAATACAAATACATTATTAGTAAGATCAATAATAACATAAATATATTTACAGTAAGAAAACTAGTGACCAGAGGGACCAGTATTCTTGACAATGTTTAGGTTCATAACTTCCACAGAGTATAGTGGAATTAATATACAAATATTTTACGATATTATTTTAGGGTTTTGGCTCATTGACATAATGGAGTATATGTCTGAAACATTTTAATATTTATAAGTATATATGGAAGTAATCTCCCCATTAAGACCCATAAGGAGGGATGAAAATGAAAGCTACAATTCTGTTGGAAATTGTAATGAGAGTTTAAGAAGAAAAAGTCATTTTTCTGTGAAAAGTAAAGAGGGCAAGGGAAAGAATACTGTTTTGCTTATCACTGTATAGCTTCTCATTTCAAAAGATGTTAGCTATTGCTAAGGAGCTGTAAAGGAAGAAAATCAAGAAAACACCAAGAGAACGAGGGAGAAGAAAAACCAACTCTGTAACTGCTGAGTACAAGTCCCCATACTACTACATGGGCAATCATCAATCCACCTGGAATGGCTATTTTCAAACATACCAGTCTCCTTAAAAAAAAAAAAAAAACCAATAGTTCTGCAGCCTTAATGTACTGCATTGAAATAATGAAAATATTCAATAATGAAATCATTGAAATAATGAAAGGGTACTGGATGCTAATTTGTTAAGAGTCATATCCAGTATAATATAAATAGAATGCATTAGGGTATGAACTATAAAAAGTCCACAGCTGCATCTTCTTAGTAAAGTGTACTGCAATTGTTGTTACTGTGTTCATAACAATTCTGTATTTATTACAAAGCAGATGTTCTAACAGCCAAATGAGACAGAGACACAGAGGGCTGGAGGGTGGGTCTGAACCTTCCTGCAAGCCTGAAGAGACATAAAGCTGTGCAACCTGCTATTGACCTGTGTCAGAGGATGAGGACGTCAAGTGGCAAACTAATGACACAACATCTAACATGAAAAGAAGCTGATGAGGTTTTTTGCATGGTTTGTTATAGGCACTTAAGGAAGTAAGTGAAAACTTGTAATTTTGAAAGCTATGGGAATTTTGTAGAGGAGACTTCATTCCAAGTATATAAAGGGAAATTTCTCTTGCTTAAGAACCCAGAAAGCAATTAAGCAAATATATACCATTTTGGAAATTAACTATTGTGCAGCCCAAGGTTTATACTGATAGCTATTCTATTTTTTAAACCCAAAGCCACATGGAAAACAATAAGCCATTGAAGCTAGGATCTGAAGAGAACCCACGTTACTACGTGATTTCTTCTAATCAATTTTCCTCTTAGATATTAAGCTAATTATTCAGCAAAACTGTAGCATTTTAGGTCAGACCTTGGTCAAGTTTTATATATATGCATTGAGCTCCATGTTACTGGCAAGGTTATCACCATAAAGCATCACTTGAGTTCCAATTGAGTGATGTGCAAAAAGGCTGCATCCCTTTTTTGATGATGGATAACTTGAATCAAAGAATTTTTTCACTACTAGTGTTAGCTATTTTGAAATACTGAAATGAGTTTAGAAAAGTGCATTTGGATTTGGCTAAATACATGCTGGATACTAGGCTTTCTCTGAAGATAACAGACCTGGCACCAATATGTACTCACCTTTCTCTTGCGTAAAATACACATACAGGACTATGCATTTCAAAATTTTTCAAGCTTTCAGCATTATTTTCTTAGTTAAAGATTTATTATGGAATTAATAACAATATTTTTATCTTAGATATGAAGAATTCCTTCTACCAAACCAATTTGTATATGGTGGGGGGGGGGTGTCACAAAGAGAGGGGAATGTTGAGTCACTGAAACAATCTTTACCACCTAAAAGGAAATAAATTATATTAAAGGCAAAATGTAGGTTGAGATATTTTTTCTCCATAATTAATAATTCCTTTTCTATTGAGCTTTGGCACTGTTTCATACTCACCTGCTTACCAACTTACTGTTTATTTACAAACTAGATTAAAGTATTCCCTTTATGTTCAGAAATTTCCTTCTACTGTATGCATTTTTTCCCTTACTAATCACATTAATTTTTGGACTTTCTTATGTCACACATAAAATACAGACTTTGAACCATATTTATACGAAAATACTTATTCACGTAGAGGTAAAACACATTTTACAGTTTTCAGTCAACGACTGCAACAAGCCACCTGGTGGCAGTAGCAAATCAGTCAAGTAAGGTTTGCCAGTCGACTGCACAGAAACTTTCTTTGGTTTTGCATCTCTATTCCGACACAATAGCTGAAATCCCTGCCCCTTAGCATTCTACCAAAATATGTATCCGCTTTTACTTACATAGATTTAAAAAAAAAAAAAAAGTACCTCCTTGCTTATCTGCAATGAAATATTTAAGATTGGTTCCCTGATAGCAATTTGAGATAAGTCTATATAGGTGTTATGGGAAAATGACACACAACCTGTCACTTTTCTGAGAGTCTCCACTTATGCAGTGCCCAACACACATAAATTGACAAAAGATTTCATTAAAATCATTTCACCCTGTTCAAGTGATGTGAGTCAGTGCTTTTATATGATGAACACTATCAGGTTTTGTCTGATAAAAGTACTGCATTATTAACTTTATTTCGTTTTCTGTGTTTTCTGACCACTGCTGTGATGCTTTTTTAAATTATTAATTTTATTATATCAGCAAGATGTGATAAGTTTATATTGTTCTACTTTACAGGGAGCAAAGAGCTTGCTGGCAAAGGCATTGACCTCTAACTGCTTCAGTGTAAGGCACTTTAGACCTGATTACAGAATTCATAATGTCAAGCTAAGATTAATTGAAATCTTGTACAATGTTCTCTCACACAATCAGTTTCTTTGCCAGCCAATCTCAATTCCACCTTTGTCCTCCCAGCTTCTTTCTTCTGCCTTTACACTTGGATTAGAAACTAATTTTCCTACCCTTTTTCATTTCATCTCAGAAATCCTTTCACAGACAACCCATTTCCATTCCTTCAACTTTTCTCAGCAGCTCCTAATTTGACTCCTCCATGGCTTTAAATGCATTCTTTGTTCAGACCCAGCACGCCTGTGGGTTCTGCAGTTGCTCTGGGTTCAAGCACAAGCAGTCCTGCTGGAGGGATGATGCACAGCACTGTCAGTTGTAGCAACGTTCTAGTTAGTACATGCCCAGCACCCCTGTGGTGATGTTTGAGTACTCTCCATGGGTTTTTAGCTCTTACTTTAGCAAGGCTCACCTAGAGATTTGCAGAGACTTTCAAAAGCTAATAAACTGGTCAGACCACAACAGGGCTGGTAAAAGGCATACCCAACACTGGGAGCTGTGAGAAGAATAAAGGAGAGAAGATTGGTTTGTACCAGTTTTCAAGTGTTGTAAGCAGCAATCCTCGACTGATGAGCACAGGGGAATATCAAGCAAGGTGGAAAGGGACCCAGTCCAGACAGCCTATGGAAAGCTGCCTCCTGCACAGTCAGGTTAGTACATAAAACTTTGGTCACTTTGAAAGCCAGTACCTCCAAGGAGGTTCCAAATCTTCTCAGAAGCAAAGTATCAAAGTTGTTCTATTATATGGGACACTAATTCCTCCAGCTGAAATGGAGACCCAGTGCTTTGTGCAGAGGCAGGATACTCAAAAAAACTGGACAGAAGCAGCAGTTTGTCCCAAATTACAACAGCAATTCCTAGGTTCTGGGTGTTCACACAGGAACCACTGCCCAATTATGGGCAAACTACTTCTCATCAGTAATCCTAAACTTCAATTTGTGGATAACCAAAAGACCTGATGATATCAGTGAGACAAACACTAAGGACTTTTATTTTCTGGTAGCAGCATTTGGAGATGGTTCAACTGTAAATGTTGTGGTCTGATTGCTGTATAGCAAAAGATTTGCCAGTCTGAATTCCAGCTTTGTATCACTCTAGTACAAACCACTCTTATATCATCTTCCTTGTTCCTCCTGCTCATGTTTTATATCTTTTAAAACAAATGCTTGTGGTAGTCATACATTTGGTGAAATATTTTCCTTCTGTAATATATTACACCATGTTAGCCTGTTCAAATTACCCTGGCTTGAATTCTGCTTGCACTGATAGATCAGAGAGCAGAACTACAGTTCCCAATATTAGCTTTCAGATAACTTCATCTAATTATTTCTTTACTTAAAAATCAGATGTCAAATATATAGAACAGAAAAGCAAAATCAATTGGTTATGACTTGAACTCAAAGACCTATCTAGCTAAGATTAAAGGATTATTATTATTTTAATGGACCAGGAAAATATTCATGGTATTTTCAGTATAGTTTGATATATTAGGAAGGAACATCATAAAGGAGATGGAATGTGCAAGAGACACTCTGAATATTTTTTTTTGAGGAGGAAATAGATCTGCTTGATAAGACATTGCTACAGTTCATTTAGGAATAGATCCACTGAAGTCTTAAATCTCAGCATATCTCACTAGTGTGACACAGAACAATTCACAGGAAGATAGAAGGGCTGGTAGTGGTTCAGCACAATGGTTCTCCTTCCACAACAAAACTTGGCCCAGTATACGTGAATCAATTTTACACTTAACTAAGTTAAATGGTACAAGAATATCATTCAGATGCTTAGTTTTGTTTGCTAAGTCTCCACGTTTGCAGATTATCAAATTAACGTGATGCTGTTAGCAAAAGCACAGTCAAATGTACCTTAAGCACTTATGTGAAAAGCTACCTTTAGTGACATTTTATATGGTCCTCTTAAAAATACTTGCATTGAATTTTACAATTTTCTATTAAAAATTAAACTCTATTAAAAATTAACTTTCTATGGATGCTAGAGCATTGATTGTTTGAGGCCACACAGTAAAAGAATGGCCAAACCAGAATTGAAAACAAACCCAAAATGTTAATCTTTGAAAGGTAAAACCAATACTGCCTTGCATGAAAGGCCAGCAAGGACAAACAGGTCCTATCTCATATGATTTCTGACTTAAATAGACATTTTTATTCCAGCCTATCATTTATTCACTGCCCATCAGGCTATTGCAATCTGTTTAGCCACGTAGAAGAGTCTTTTATTAAAAAGCTATAGGTGATTCTGTCAATGTTCTCACTAATGTTTTCACTCAATACTAAATTTAAATGTCCAAGAACATATCCGAATTTCTGCTGAGCATGTAACTGTCTAAGAAAGCACTTTCAGTCAGTTTTCAGTCACTGCATAGCAAAGATCTAACTCAGAAAAGACTGCAGTTTAACCAAACTGCAGCGATAAAATTTTTAAGAAAATTAACTTTCTTTCAAGTTTGCATTTCTGGTTGAGAAATCCCCATTAGAAAACAAAAGTTAGACAGAAGACTCAATATCTCTTAAGCTTTTTATTTTTTGAACAAAACCAGAATGTTAATTCATGAATTTACAGGGCATGAGTGTAGAGCATTGAGAAAAAATGTGCTCACTTTAAATTTTATAAAGTCTCATATTTCCTGTATGCAGGCCAAAGGAATCTGCTTTTAATTTTAGTTAGATGTTCAGTTAAGTTCTCTCTGTGATAGCTGGCTTTTACTGTTGTTATTGGGAACTATTTTTCTGTTACTAAAAATAAAAAACTACTGTCACCATGTAAGCATTCTAAGTAAGTGTGGGAACTTAGAGTACTTTTTACCCTTTAAAAGCACTTAGAGTACTACTCTTTACCCTTTAAAACAAGCACAAGCAATATGACATTAGTGAGATGTGACATACAGTGAAAAGCTCCCCTAAGTGTATTGACACCACTATTAGGATAAGTGTTCTGTAACACTGTGTTGCGAAACAGAAGGCAAGATAAGAGGACCACTAGGAAGGTGTATGTAAGAGGACTGAAGAATTCCAGTATGAGTACATTTGAAAATGCTGCAAAATTATTTCCTGATGAATAACATTGATATGGTATGTACTCTTACTTTGAAGCAACTATTGATCATTTCCTGCTGCAGTATATCATAATCACACTCAGAGAAACTGCAAACTGAAGATAACATGGCACTGTGAAAACCACCCCCTAGATGCCAGTGTAGCAAATGCTCAGTTGGTGTTGGCTGTGTTCTAGAAAAAAGTGCAAATGCTCAAAGGTAGCACTTGTGCTTTCATGTTTTGCTGGTGTGGTTTCCATACAGAAAAAAAACTGCTAAATTTACATCTGCTAAATGAACACAGACCCAAAGTCTGTAAAGGATGGGCCAGCATAAGAGATAATGCCAGTGGAGAAAGGATTAGAGAAGTTTGCTCTGTTCCTGATTACACTTCATCAAGAGACCTGCAACATTCATTATCTTTGAAAATGTATTTTTTATATTAAATTGAAGGCCAATGAAATTATGCTGTTCCAATTATTAAGTGATTTCACAGTATATAGGACACTTTTTTGCTGTGTAAGGAATCAAGTCCGTTATTTACACTGTTGACATCAGGTTTAGCTACAGTTACAAAAGATGTCAAAATAACTGGCTCAGGATTGGTTTCCTAATGATTTTTGTTCAAGACACAAAAAAAGTTCTTTTTAATAAACCTTGGTACATTTCAAAATCTGTCTCAATGCATAGTATAGAGGAGATGCACAGTATAGAGGAGATGTGCCAGTGCAATCCTAGTAAGGGTAGGGTGAGTTTCTGTATGGAGTAAGGAAATCAAAAGAGCCACACTTAAAAACTTAGTAACAGGAGAGAATTCTAATATAAGGAACTAATAATACCCTTTTAGTTTCTATCTTGCTTTTCACAAAGTACTCAACATGCACTTTAGGTAACTATTTATGCAAAGGACTTGGCTACATAGGCATTATTTGCTCCCCCTCTCTGAGAGCTGCTCGCTGTGTAAGCAGCTCATGAAATTTCTAAATCCCAGCCCATCTGCAGTATGTGAAAGGACAACAGCAAGCCTGGAGGAAAAGACACTTGTGCAAGGCTCTGGCAGACCAACTGCAGTCACTTCAAGCTACTGAAGCTTGCAAAGGACCCTAGAAAAAAGATGGTCCAGATCTCTTTCAATTACCTCTGTTGGTTTCGTTCCTATGACTTCTGTCGCTGTTGAGGCTTCTTGTATTTCCCATTCCTATGTTGTATCATCTTCTTGTCTGGGACACATCCAATTCAGAGGAAACAGCCAGCATGCCAGGAGAGCCAGGGTTCTGCTAGGTGCAAGTCTGTCCTGTATATGAATGCAGGCCAGCAAGATGAGTAAAGAATAAGGGAAAGACAAGGGCAATGGGAGAATTCTACTGGACACTCAGGAAATAGCCATGTGAAATAACTCAGATTATAAGTATCACATCTGAATCGTATCTGAATGAGCCTTGATGAGGTGAATCTTAAGGGAACTGCACTCCCAGGGGTGCTATTCCTTTTTTCCCCATTCTGTCTAAGAACCCTAATATATGTCAAGGACATGCAATTTGACATGTTCATCTACACCGACATTAAAACCTTTCTCAACATATGAGAAAACATTAACTGTAGTGAGGAATAAACAGATTTCTTGAAATTTTCAGAAGGGGGAGCAAGTGAAAGAGAAAATAAAGGAGAAAAACTACCAAATGATAAAAAAACTTCAGCTTGAAATGAGTGGAAGTGTTTCCATGAACATCAAGACCTCGAGACTTCCCCTAAATACACTGTAATTGGATGAACACCCTAGAGAAAAATACACTTATAAGGGTATGCACGGGATGGCTGGAAGTAAATGGTTAAGCCCAAATTGTTTTGCAGACTCCTTCCAATTCCACAAAATATACCACCTTTGAGAAGAAGAAAAAAATAAAAAACAAACTCAGTATAACACAGTGACTGTAAATTGAGAAGCACCATTTTTTTTTTTTAACGTATTTCTAGGCAATAAAAATAGACTGACCTTCCAAAGCTGGAAAGCTGACCTTTACACTGGGGTGCAGTTAAGGACTTCGGTCCTTTGAGGTCAGGAGCAAGTGTCCCAGGTGTTCTGCAATACAAAGCAATGGTAAGGGCTATCTGGTGCCAGCATTTCGGATGACAGTATGCTGCAAAGCAAGGCGGCGGGGGGGTTTGTTCTGGTGTTTGGGATTTTTTTAAAAGCCATGCTACCTCTCGGTCAAAGACAGATCCACGGAGTTTGTGGTCTTGTCCACACACTATATATAGCACTTAAACTCTGGCTGACATAATGTTTTTCTCAGCAGCGCAGCCTATCAGGACGGAGCCGGCCCTGAGGCAGCGGGGCGGGAACGCTGAGGGAACTCGGCGGAGCGGCGTCCCAGTCACGGCAAGGAGCGGCTGGGCCCAGGCGTCAGCCGGGATACTCCAGGCAACCTTTAAAGCCACCTAGCCCTGAGCGGAGTGCCCCGTAAATCGCACAGAGCTCCGGACTCAGGTGCCCGGGCCCCGCAGGGACACCTCTCGTGCCTGTGCGCACCAGCCGGGTATAAAGGCGCTGGTGGGGCTGTGGCTGTAGAGGCTGAGACAGGAGACAGGTAGCACCACGCCGCCGGGCTGCAGGGCCCAGGCTCGCGGAGAGATCAGCCCGCTCGCTGCCGCAAAGACGCGGGGCACGGGGGGAGTACCCTGGGGTAACCCTGAGCTATCCTCTCCCTCCAGGGCGCGCTTCGCTGGGCCGCCAGCGGAGGGGCAGGACCAGGAGCTAAGGGGTGGGGTCGGCTCGGCGGGGCGGGGCCGAGAGCGGAAGAACGGAGCCGGGACGGGCCGGGACGGGCCGAGCAGGGCGGGGCCGGGAACGGAGGGACGGGACCGACGGGGCGGGACCGA
>VXBQ01008379.1:273360-309689 GCA_013400175.1 Phainopepla nitens
GGCGCCTCCGCCGCTCTGCGGGCCCGCTCGTGAGTATGGTAGAACGGCTGCGGCGGGCAGCGCTCCCCGCGGAGGGCGGCGGGGCGGCCGTGAGGGGCCTGGCGGGGCACTCCGGCAGCGCCGGGGCGGGCGCGAAGAGTGACAGGTGTCAGGCTTCCCCTCCCCGGGGGCACCCCTGTAGCTCTGGCTGCGGGCCGGGCCGCGCTGTGGGACGGGAGCTGCCGCGGGGTGCTGCCGGCGGCGGTCCCCGGCCGGGGCAGGGCTGGGCGCTGTCTGACAGCTCGTCCCGTACCTGCCTCCCCTCCGGGACCGGGGAACATGTAAGCGCGGCCGGCGGCGTGAGGCGCTCCTGAGCGGCCGCGTCCTGCCGGGGGTCTCCGCTGACCCGCGGGTTTTTGTCTGTTCCCTCTCGGCAGGGTTCGCCTCTCCCTCCCCGCACCGCGAGTCCCGGCGCGGCGGGAGCGCCGGCCGGGCGGCCGCAGCCATGCCGGGCGGTAAGGAGACGCGGCTGCTGCACCTCGGCGAGATGGAGAAGCTGGACAAGACCCTCTTCAGGCTGGAGCAGGGTAGGTCGGGGTGCCGGGGCCGAGTGAGAAGGAACTGGCCGGGACCTCGTCATCGTCTTTGGATAGCAGTGGAAAGAAAGCTCAGCCTGAAGTCGTGGGGGTTTGGGGGTGTGAGGGGGGTGTTGTTGGTTTGGATTTGGTTGTGGTTGTTCTGTTTTGTTTTGATTTGTTTCCGCTGCAGAGCTCTGTGGGCTCCACACACAATTTAATCTGACTTGTTATGCTCTTGAGAAAGGAAGAGCAGATTGGCCAAGAGCCGTCAGTCTGCATGGGACTGAAGCGCAAAGCATTTTTTAGACAGGCCTTTTCCTTCTCCTTTTATAGCCTCTACTTCAGTGACCTGAACAAGTCCTCCTAAGTCAAGGTCTCCAGTGTTTATCTTCTTATGCAGCACTCCATGTTTTAATACTATAGTTTTGAAATCTATTAGTAATACTAGCATTTTGCAAAGTCTGCAGGTTTGAGGTAGTGTTTCAGAGTATAAGCTCTTTAGCAACTCCTAAATCTTGTTATCAGATTTGTTATATTATCAGAGCTCTGTATCCTACTGCATACTTCTAAGAACTTGATGGTATTTCTCCCTGAGAGTGTTTTAAAATCTGTTTGTAAAAAAAAAAAACTCGAAAACCAAAAACCATCCACTAGCTGGTCCACTGTTATGCTGCTCAGCAAATTTAGACTATAAAACTAAAGTCCTTGTCTTTAAAAAACATTTTTAACGGTGCAACAATTTTTATTAAGAGGTTTTGTGGATTTTATTACAGTGTGTTACTAATCTAGGAAGGTAGAGGAGCATGATTTTGGTTCTTGAGAATAAAAATTCTCTTCAACTATATTGATTCCAGAATTTTCTGACCAGCCTAATGTAAGGAAATGTCAGTGCTGAAGAAGTGCAGAGTTAAGATTAACTTTTTAACTCCTCCATCCAGTTGTGTACATTTTCTTGAAAGGAGGGGAGCAGAAGTGCATGGCTTTCAAACATTCCAAGTGCCCCTGCTGGCAGCAGTCTCTGAGAGGGCATAGCTAATTTTGAGCACAGCATTCCTGATGTCAGTATAACTCTTAGAGGAAATAAGATATCAATGGCATATATCCCTGTGCTCTAATTTTAGCAATCCCTGTAACAAAATGTCAGGGCAGTGCAGAAGAGAGTGTACTTAACCTTTCAAAAGTGGTTTTATACATACATGTATTACATTCAAATGAGCGTCACTTAACCTGACAGACATTCAGACCTGAAAACAACTGCTTTGCCTGGTGGGTTTTGGTGCAGTGGTGATTTTGTTAATAAGAGAAACACAAACCTGGATAGCACTTACGTTTAAATGTATTCAGGCATTGAATTCTGGTGTTAGAGTCCCCATGATTCTACTTAAGAAGCAAGTGGGTTTTTTCGACTTAAGGTGTTACAACTTGGTGTCCAGAATTACACTTTCTGATTCATTATCTGTGTACTACTAATTTTCTCCTTTTTTGCAAATATTCAGGTTTCTTTAACTCCCAGTTTTGTAGTTTGCTAGGGCTAACTAGGTGATTTACTACACTTAGCTATGTGACTGGCATGTAGTGTGTAAGAACTTGTCTGTTTCATTCACTTGAAAGAACCCTGTAATTAGCCACTTGTAATGGTGACCCTCCTATGTGCAAGTGGAAACTTTTTTAAAACCTCCTAACGAAACAGAATTTTTTATATCTAACTCAGTAGAGTACATATGCTTTTAAGTTCTAGTCTTTTAAATTTTTCTCATTGTCACAGGTATCTTAAGCTTAAAACTTAAGCCTCTTTCTATGTGTGTATCACCTGAAGCACATACACAAGATTCCCTTTTAGTTTGTTGAGCTCTCTGAAAGTTTAACAACTTGTATATTGTTGATCACACACAGGTATATACAATTCTTCCGTTAAAAACATAAGGAATTTACCTGTGTAGTAAATCCTCAGTGAATAATGAAGTTTTTTGAAATGTTTTCTGGTTTTAAATGTGTTCCTGATTTTTTTCAGATGTTTTCATGGTCAGCCTCCTATCTAGACTTGGTAAACCTAAGTACTTAAAGACTACATAATCTAAAATCTACATACACATAAAATTGTTTGTAGTCTGATGAACATGCCGTTTTACCGTATTTTGTTTTTAAAACCATCTGTGTAGCAAAGACAAAGAAATTGGAAAGATGATGTATGGTGCCATGTAGGAAAAAGGATGTACGTAAAAAACAACGTTAGAAAGGAAGGTAGACATGATGTAATTTTGAGTGCCACAATGTAAGAAAGGTTTAAACCTATTAGACAATATCCAAAGAAGAGCAGTGAAGATGGTGAAGGGCCTTGAGGGGAAGCTGTCTGAGGTGTGGCTGAGGTCACTTGGCCCGTTCAGCCTGGAGGAGAGGAGACTAAGGGGAGACCTCATTGCAGTCTGCAGCTTCCTTGTGAGGGGCAGGCACTGGTCTGTGGTGGCCAGTGACAGGATCTGAGGGAATGGCGTGGAGCTGTGCTGGGGAGGGTTAGGTGGGATATTAGGAAAAGGTTCTTCACCCAGAGGGTGGATGGTCACTGGGACAGACTGGCCAAGGGAAGTGGTCACTGAAGTGGTCACTCCATCAGGCTTGGTGTTCAAGAAGCATTTGGACAATGCTCTCAGGCACGTGGTGTGCCTGGAACTGGGGAGTTCTGTGCAGGGCCAGGAGTTGAATTTGAGTGGTCCTTGTGAGTGCCTTCCAGCTCAGGATGTTCTGTGATTCTGTGCTGTAGAAATACATAATTCTGCTGAAATTCTTGGCAGATATGATGGGTTATTAACACAGTAGCAAATTAGGAATTGTAATAAGACTAGAAATACCTAGTCCTTCTGATCAAGTGATTTTTTTACCTTTTCTCTTTTTTTTTTTCTTGAGGTTTTGAGCTGCAATTCCGATTGGGCCCAACTCTTCAGGGCAAGTCTGTTACTGTGTACACAAATTATCCAGCTTCTGGAGAAGTATTTGATCGCCACAAGTTCAGGACACTATCGTGGCACAATCCCACAGGAAAAGAAGATGACTCTGACAAATACTGCAAGTTGGATCTCCAAATTTCTGGGTCATACCAGTACTATTTTAGTCTCGGGTAAGTGAAATTTGTATACTTACACCCAAATGGAGTTTGCTCCCTTGATCTACATCTTAACCTGAAAAGCTCCCTCTTTTTTTCCATGCATTTGTCGAATTGTGGCCATGGGACCAATTAGAATCCACGTATGAAGGACAGTAACTGGTGGTTATATAGGACTTTCTGATGCAGAGATACTCTGGAGAATATACAGAACCAAGCTGATCAACTTTCTGTGAATGTTGGAGAAGCAATCTGTTTTTACAAGTTTTCAAATGCATCATCATTCTGAGTATCTCAGTGATTATTTTGTATTTTCTTCATTGACTTTGAGCGTTGTTCTCTATCTCGCATAGAGGTTCTGGCATTCTTTACTTGGATCCTTCACTTCATCTTTTGTTTTAGTGGAACAGCTGCAGAAGAGAATGCCACTATCTGTAATAACTGTAGTCTGGTATTTTGTGTTTCTCGAAGATGGATGGTTAAGTTCTTCCAAGCTTAGGACGTTTAGCTCAGGTACCTTCTTGAGGATGGGGCTCAAAATGTAGATCTGTGTGTAATAGATGAGCAGTCGTGCTTTCTGTGTTTCCATGTGCCAAAAGGAGGAACCATCACTCCATCTCAGAAAATAGTAAAGATATCTCATTTTCCAGGGTTTTAAACTCTGTATCCCATTTGTATTCTTTTAAGGCTGGTAGAGAGGTGATGCCTCAGAGATGAACATTTCAGTGTTTACTATCTTCATGTGTCATGCAGTCCTGCTCCCCTCTCCCTCCAGCCACTGTACTGGGCTACTGTGTTTCTGAAAACATATGCTGTTTGAGTTCTCTCTCTGTAACCAGCTGGTACAATGGGTGTTAATTATACCAATGAAAATTATTTTTTCCTAGAAATGAAAGAAGTGGTGGAGGTTACATAGTTGTGGATCCCATTTTGCATGTTGGAGCTGATAATCATGTACTGCCTTTGGATTGTGTTACGCTCCAGACGTACCTCGCCAAGTGTCTGGGACCCTTTCATGAATGGGAAGACAGGCTTAAAGTGGCAAAAGAAACAGGTAATGCTTATACATGTATTCAAGGATATAAGTTTTTGTTTTATGATCAAAACCGGAGGTTACACAGAAGAGCTCCAGTGTAAACAAGTCATTGATTCTTTGTTGATTATATATTTTCTACTACATTCAATTTCGTTAAAAGATCAAGTCAGTGAATTGATTAAAGTATTGGCTGAGGTGCAAATATTCAGGGATTTCCTAATATGAGAAACCACTTATTGTTTTCATTTGAGATAGACTTGGAAGTTTGTAGAACCGGGTGATTTTTAAAGCTTTTGTTACATAGGGTTTCAGGGGGAAGATTCAGATTAATTTACAATGGTTATTCCAAACACTAGCTCGAAGTACATAAGTTCAGCTTACTGTGCTTCTTTCAATTAACTTTGACTGATTTTTTTTTTTTTTCCTCATTAATAAATGGGTTTTTATTACGTAGGTTACAACATGATTCATTTTACGCCACTACAGCAGCTTGGACTATCTAGATCATGTTATTCATTGGCTGACCAGTTAGAAGTAAATCCTGAATTTTCAAACCATAATAAAAAGTGCACTTGGAGCGATATAGGAGCGCTCGTGGAGAAACTGAAAAATGAATGGAATATGCTTTGCATCACAGATGTAGTCTACAATCATACTGGTATGATTTTCATGTGTTAATAACCATTGGGTCCTATAATTGTATTTCATTATTTCCCTTAACTTCTCCATTTTTAGTAGCTGTTTTAAACAGTGTAGTTGTCTCTGTCTTTGAGTCTCAAATCCAGGACAACTCATTGCAGTTATAACTGATACGTCTCTGTAACAGGTATAGAAACTTGGTATTGCTACTGAAAGAGTGAGGGGAGCCCTCCTTAAAAAGAATTAATAAGTTGTGTATTTGTATTTATATAGTATGCCTAGCTTCATGATCTGTTCTGTGCTGTTCCCATATCTTTCCCTCCCCTGTATTATTAACTGTTTAAGCATAAACTGAGTACTTTCTTGTTAAATAGGGTATTATGCTTGTAGCTGCTTAAAAGTAACTGCTCTAATTTGAGTCTAACATGCGGACTAGAAACATAGTTGGGACAAGAAGGTAGGATTAAGTAGTGGGGAAAATGTTACAGCTCAGTCTTTGGGGAAAGAAAGGAGAGAGCTTTGTGTTTGAGGCAGGTGTTTTTTAAAGCATAGATACGTTGTACATTGAAGGTGTTTTTTTAATTGTGTCAGGAACAGTGTATTTTCTGCTTTGGTCTGATAAAATTTAAATTGTAGTACTTTAAGTTGTAATAAGTTGTAATTTTGTTGATTATTTGGATAATGAGGTTTTTTTGTTTGTAATGCAGTTGTAATTGCATATGGTAATTATCATCTTTAGGATTACCATTCTCATAGCAGAGACTACAACAAGGGGTTATGTAGATGGATGTCTTTTGAGGCTCAAAAATGCCTAAACATAAATAATTAATGAATTTCAAGCTTTATTTGATTTAGTTCTTTGGTGTTGACTGCTGCCAAACATTCCTGTCCAATCAGTCTGCACAGTGCTTTTCCCTGTCTGTTTGTTGAGAAGTTACTAATTATAGTTGTTGGCTCTGTGTCTGAGGGAATTGGGCTTTTAAATCTTCCCAGTTCTGGATAAAAAAATTCACACTCTTCAACTAGAAGTCCAGTTTCTCTTATAGATGCTTGAGGTCCTCTCATTTTTTGACAGTGTGTATTTGCATGCTTCTAAGGAGAATGTTTTTTTTATTAACAGAAAGATCTGACTGTAATAATTACATACCAGAATATATTTGAGAAGGAAAATGTCATGTTATTTGGCTACATTTGTAAAAGGACTTTTCCAGGCTACATTCAGAGTTAAAGTAATCTCCATTGGGATGGATGACTCAACATTTGTACTACGGTTAAAAGATGTTCAGAAGTGTCTTCTAAGAGGATAGAAATACCCAGATGATTGTGGTTGTTAGATCACTAAGCAGTATCCTTGATGGCTTTGTTGCCTGTCATGACCCCTCAGCTTGCAGTGGTTCTATCTGTTGGTAGTTTGTGCCTTCTAGTGGAGACCATTGTATAGAAATGGCCTTGCTTCCCTGCTGCCCCTCTGGGAGCCAGGCAGCATCACCCACAGGATCAGGCGTTAAGCTGAGGTGTTTGGTGTTCTCTGGAGTGGAGCCCACACTGTGGGCACAGCAGGGAACAGTGGCAATCAGCTCTGGGTGTCTCTGTGAGCCTCTAATGAAAGGCAGCATCTGTGACCCAGCTTGAAAAGTGAAGTCATGTACTGATGTGCAATGTCCCTGAGCCTTTGGCATCTTTGCAGGAGTATCACGGATAAGTTGCAAACCCTCTCTGGTAACTGTGTATTCAAATAAGAAATATGTTCACATTTACTTCTCAGCAGGAGACAGAAAAAAGACAGTTGGAGTTGTTTTTTTCTTTTCTGAGCTTTCCATGGCTGTAATAAATTATATAAAGTAGTAAAAATAAATTCAAGTAAATTATGTATTACTTTTCTTTCACAAGAAGCTACTATTGTAAAATTGCAATATAGCACTTGAGTAAATATTTCTTTGAAGTGCTTAGTCATATCAAATGCCACCTTTTCCCAGCTTTATAAAGGATCAAAAAAAGAAATCTAGGGCCATGAGCATCACAGCTAAATATTAGGTTTGTGTTTAATCTATGTGAAAATTCGTTAGTAACTTTAGAAAATTTCAGATTTTTTCTAAGAAGAATGTAATAAATTTTAGGAAGTTTTCTGTAATCTCTCATCTTGGTATTTCCATATTCATACACTTCGTTCTATACACATACTCTTTACTACACTTATTTTCCTCTTAGCTGTAGCAAATGTAATCACCAGTTACGTTTTGGATAATTTTTCTTCTGCAGAGTTAGATTTCTCTTGATGTTACACTATGAATCACTGGAGCTCACCTTCTGATCAGGAAACATCTTTCTGTTCTGTACTAGAATTAATGGAAGGCATGTTGACTTCTTTTTTAAGTGTTAACTCCTTAGGTTTAAATTGTGTTGTCTTTTTAGAATTAATTGTATTTACTTATGAAATTCCTTTATAGTAAATTATAGTTCTTGTTAGAAGAATAAAAGAAGCTGATTTTGCTTTTTGGCGAAAGCTTTTTTTTCAGAAGTAGTAAAGAAGAGAGCAGGAGGGAATAATCTGTTTGGCCTGGAACAGCCTTTAACAGCCTAAGCTTAATATTGCTTTACATAACTTGAAAATATGGTGGGTTTAGTGGTAGCTTGTATTTAAACCATAAAGATTTTAATTTCCACGAATGGTTTGACCTTATAATTTTGGAATTTTGCCATATCTTTAGATGTAATGTAAAAGGGTGCTCAGAAGAGCTGTTCACACTATAGACTGAGGTAGTGCATTTTATTTTACCCTTTAACATTTTTGTTTGAACTAAGCAAACTTGGTATTTTAAGTGTTATTTGTTCTGCTATAATTCTGGACACATCAGTGACTTCACATTTTCAACATAATAATTTGTTATATATTTTCCCATGTGTGGAGTGATGCTTCTGTTTTTCTTAGCTTTTCTGAAAACCTGTTTTTTGTTCTTAGGCATTGTGTGAGGCTTTCTTTCAATTTTTAGTTTTATAATTTAGTTTTTCAGTTTGAAATATTCAGGAGAATATATGAAATTTATTTTCAGCTGAACACTGTTGCAAAAGAGTTGCAAAAATAGAAAGAAATTAACTCTTGGGTGTTTCTTCATTGTCATACTTCCAAAATTAAAATTCTGTGCTATGTGTGTATTTACCTGTACTGCTGCATGCATGCTGTCTATATTAGGATACTGCACCTGTGTTCTAGTGAAAGCTCCTTACCCTCTCTGAGCTAATTTTTAATGCTCAGTGTAACTTCTCGTTCTTGTTGCTGCTGCAGGGGAAGCTTGGCAAGTCGACACAAAGTGTAGTGTTTGGCCTGAATGAGTGTTCCATTTGCATGCACCAGACAGTGCACTCATCTTGCTGTGTAAGACTCAGTGATGTTGCTTCCTACAACTCAGCTTCTTTCTATGGACACAAGTGTCACAGCTAATCCTTTCTTAAATGCCCATTTAACTATATTTTGCATTAATTATTTTTTGGATGTGTGCGCTCTTCCTCTCTGGCTGTGTGTGCCATCTTGACGGGATGAAGAATATCAAAAAATAAACAACTTTATAAATTTGGGATGTATGTTTGACTTTCAACACTCAGAGAATAGCCATGTCTTACATTCAGTATTTGATGTATTTCTTCAAATGAAAATTTGATTTTTTTTGTGTGTATTTTAGAATCGGTTATACTATTACACATTTTAACAAAAAAATCTCTGCAGCTGTATTTTTGAGCAAAACAAGTCAGTCAGTAATAACATTTCTTCACAAGATATAATTTTTCTATTGATGTGGGAAACTTCAGTTGAAATGTGAAAGAGCTATATCTGCTATAGTACCTCAGCTTCTTGGTGGTGAGATGTTTACAAAATGCAATGAAGGGTTCAGCTTATGTATTTATATTTTTGTTTGTTTTTTTTCCCTCCCTCCCTTTCTTCACTAAGCTACTAACAGTGAATGGCTCAGGATGCATCCAGAATGTGGCTATAACCTTGTAAATTCCCCTCACCTGAAGCCAGCTTGGGTCCTGGACAGAGCTCTGTGGCATTTGACTGGTATGGTGGCTGATGGAAAGTGTACTGCCAAAGGGGTCCCTCCCTTGATTGAAAATGATCAGCACTTGAATGTAAGTGAATACGAACTAAGTACAAGCTAATGAACTGCATAAATAGCTGAACAAACCTTTAATATTTCTAGGGTTTTGGAAACACACAAAAAATGGTATATACTTTGCAGATATATTTAGTGAAAAAGCCCTTAGTCTCCCTTTTTTTAACTTTTCTTAATTATATTAACAAATACTAACTAATGCAATTTTTATTTCTACAGTGTTTACGTAAAATAATTTATGAAGATATATATCCAAAAATTAAACTATGGGAATTTTTCCAAGTGGATGTTAACAAAGCTGTGCAGCAATTTAAAACCCTTCTAACTCAAGGTAAAGGAAGATTATGTTGCTGAAGCATGTGAGTTATATATATTTATAGTTCAAGAGACATAGGTAAACTTAACAATTAGACAGAAAACAAGATAATGCTACTTTTTGCTATGTGAGATATTCACTGTGCTGATTTAAGCATGCAAGAATACTTTGAGGGCTAGGAAAAAATCTTTGAAGACCCCTTCAATGCCTTCATCCACCCACATCTTGGTTATGCTGGAATTATAAAAGTTGTATGTCAGTTAAGTGTAATTCCTGTTTTTACTTTGAGTACTTATTACCGTTTTGTTCTCAGGCAAAACGGGCAATAAATCTGATCCAAATCAACATCTTCAAATACTTCAGGACCCTGATTATAGGCGATTTGGCTCTACTGTAGATATGAACATAGCACTGGCAACGTTCATACCACACAGGTACCGTGTTACTGATTACACGTTAAAATCTAAGAGCAGCTAAGTTTATGAAGCCAAACACAGACATTATTTTCAGACATGAGGAAAAATTAATTTTTGGTTCCTTTTAGTAATTTATTGTGCATGTTTTTAAATTTTTTTTCTTATTGTTCTTGCTTTAATGTCCTTCTCATAAGCAATGGACCAGCTGCAATAGAAGAATGTTGTAACTGGTTTCGCAAGAGGATTGAGGAACTAAATGCTGAGCAATACAGACAAACTACTCACCATCAAGAACAGGTGTTGAAATTACTGTTTTAATGCTGAATTGTTTAAAATTGCAAATAAATGCAGGCATTTCAATAATGCATAATTAAATTACTTCCAGGCTGTCAATTGCCTTGTGGGGACTGTGGTTTATGAACGAATCGCTTGTAATGGTCCTAAGCTGGGACCTATCACTAGAAAACATCCCTTGGTTACCAGGTATATACATGTTTTCTTGTTTGTTTGGAAACTGTTAGAATCTATGCAAGGAAAGCAAGTTCAAAGTTCAATAGAAGTATACATTTATATGTAGAAATGTGTGTTTTCTTTCACATGGGCAAATGCCACTTGGCAAATGCCACTTAGCAAATTGACAGGGTTTTTTTAAGCAACAGCAATAATTATTTCGTAAACAAATGTGATCAGAAAGCAGGAGACAATACAGAGAGCACATCAAAACCTTACATAGTGCAAATTGCTGTTGTAGGTGGAAGAGGAGTGGAATTAGGAAAATTTACACCTTTCATGTTTTATGTACTTGATGTCACTCTTATCTAAAGAGCTATGGCTTTAATCTTACATTACCAGTTGACACCAAGATAGCGACAACATCTGTTCTTGCTCCTTCAAAGCTTCTTTCAAAATAGAAGACTCCCCATCATTTATGCAAGTTTTTCTCTTTTTTATCTCTGTTATATACAAGCCAGTTCATAGCAGATACTTTAATTTGAAAGACAATGAATTGCAGCTTAGGTTACCGTATGTATTTTGTGCTTCTTTCTTCGTTTTCTCTTATAATTGCCTGTCTGTTCCATAGGTATTTTACGTATCCATTCAAAGAGCTGACTGTGGAGGAAGAAGAAACTATGATACATCAGCCAGACAAAGCTTGTTATTTCATGGCTCATAATGGCTGGGTTATGGGAGATGACCCTCTTAGAAACTTTGCAGAGCCGGGTTTGTAAAAAATTGAATTTTGGTATTCTAGCCAAAGCAAAAAGGATTTTATTTAATCTGTCCTTTTTCCAGATGTATTCCTATGAAGCTGCAAAATAGCAGATACTAAGCTTATAGCACTTAAATTTCCTGTTCAGCATACAGATGAACTGTTAGAACTGGAATTTGAGGTACAGTTTTACAAGATTTGAGAGGGAAATTACCAGCTTTCTGCCACTGAAATGGGGACATCCTGCCTCCCCACTTTTGTCATTGTCTTTGTTGCTTACTTTGTACATTGTTCCAACACCAGTGCTTGTTGGCATTTCCATGAGACAATGACAGTGTGGCAGAAAAACTAATGCAATGAAAAGGTGAATAGTATTTTACTGCATTAGTGAGCAAAAACGGGATCCTTGAAAAGTCCACTGAGTGGCAGTCAGGCAGTCAAGAGATGACCCAGTTAATCCAAATTAAGTATGCAGATTACTTGTCAAGGTAAAATAGGGCATGAAATCACCATGCACTAAAATATTGCATTCTAACTCCTTTGGGGACAGGGTTGGTATCCAATAAAAGCAAAAAAAGCTTGTGTTCAGAGTAGCCCTTTACTTGGTAAACTAAATGAAACAAAGGCCAGTTTAATTGTAATTGAAAGCCATCTGAAAGTTGGAGTGTGTTTTACAAGCTAGTCTGATGATACTCCAGAGTTATCTGCAGTTAGCAAACATTTAATTTCTGTGAAGTAATCTAAACCTCTTTGACTAAATTTTATTTACTTTTATTCTCCTTCTAAAGGATTGACATTGTGTTTCAAGAGTGTTTTGGTTCAGTTGCCTTCAGATTATTGCTCTTTCTTCTAGGCAGACTTTTTTTTTTATTTTTTCCTCTCAGGCACTGGCTTTAGTTAGCATTCTTAATTTCTGTTTTTGAGATTGCTCTTGTAACTCAGCTACAGGTTTTTGAGTGCTTTGTATTTGTTATGCCTCTCTTTTATGCCACACATTATTTCAGCTGAGAATGCAGTGTGAAAATGAGGTACACTAAGGCACAATAAGGGAATTGCAAAACAAATGCAGCCAGTTCTCTAAATGATCCTTGGAAAAAATCAGTGTACATCCAAAGAAACACAGTTTTTCTGTTCATCTGGCTGTGCTGCTATTAGTGAAGGAAAGGGTTGGCTGTGTTTGTGACTGTTTTGGGAATTTGTGGGAATTTGCAGTTCCTGTTTTTTACTTACTGGCTTTGGAAATCCATCACAGTCTGCTGTTAATAGAAGATAAAATTACAAGTTGTGACTGTGACAGATTATGGTAACAAAGTGAGATTGTTTTCTGAATTCGGCCAGCATGCAAAACAAAACTACCAATTTTGTTCATTTCTTGATGCTTTTTTTCTTTTGCTGAAGTACAGTTTTATACTACTTTGAAGAATTAAATCTTGCCTAAATCTGAAGAATTGTTTCAGTATCTCTATAAATGCTAAATATTCCCATGGAAAAGTGTGAAACTTCACATCAGTGTAGTATATATAGATATTGGAGTTGATACGGTTTTTCTTAAAGTTTTTGCTGTTCATTACAGTGGTTTTCTCCTCTCTATCAGTAGAAAGTAAAATGCCACATTTTCATTTTGGTGCACATTCTATATTAGATATATACATACATATATATACACTGAAGTGAATTTATTTCCTTTACAGGCTCAAATGTGTACTTGAGAAGAGAGCTCATTTGTTGGGGAGACAGTGTGAAACTGCGTTATGGTGATAAACCTGAGGACTGCCCGTACCTCTGGGCACATATGAAAAAATACACTGAAATCACTGCCAAGTATTTCCATGGTGTTCGGCTGGACAACTGTCACTCAACGCCCATTCATGTAGCTGAGGTACGCAAAATTGAGCATGTTTGTTATAAAGCAGCTTCCTGTCTGTGGAACAGATCCTGCAGATTTCACAGCAGCTGTGCAGGACTTGGGTGGCAGAGTTTAGGTGGGAATGAATCTTCCTCATTGAATAAAGCAAGGGTTCTTGTCTGGTGATGTTCAGAGATGGTTTCAGCTACATTGAACAGTAGAGTGGTGTAACTATTGTATCTTTTACTTCTCTACTTCAGCTGAAATACTGTGGATGTGGATGGGCCTGGCTAACTTTTCCCTCTCTGAGCTGTGGACAGAGTGCAATGACTGCTAGTATCCATTGCTAGTGCAATGACTGAATGACGTCAGTTCGAGCTGGAGTCATTGCCAAGACTTGATTGAAAGTCTGGTTTATTTTTTTGCCATATGTATTTTGCTATTGCAAAATTAAACAGGAAGTGGTTTACTTGACAGAATTTAAAAGCTGGTAATGAGCTCCTGCAGAAAGTTTAGTCTGGCAGGTGTACTGCTAAGATGAGTGCTTCTTGTTTCCCAGGGAGCTGACTGCATCCAGAAGTTGTACTTGCCTAGTAAATTAGCTTTAAATAGGTTTGGAGTAGTGCAGCTTGTTAGTGCTTAGTCTTAACTTGGTAACAGAGCTTACCTGAATCTATGAAGAGCTCTCTAAAACAAATTGACTTGCCCACAGAAGTTGTAAGTAGCTCCTAAATGCAACCGTTTCAAAACTTCTGCCATTTTTTTGTTCAGTGTTACCGTTTTTGGAATGGTAACTGCAAAGGCTTAAACTGAAGTGCCACTCAGTTCAATATCTTTTATCCAACCTTTCCTCTTGTATTTTGAGCTAAGATTTTGTTGTAAAACAAAGTAGTAGTTAGCTTTAAGTCTACAGAAAATTTCCTAGAATTACTCAATCCAAAAGTAAGAGCTGTAAAATATAACCACGGTTTTCTGAAACTTTTGTTATCAATATTTTTAATGTGCTGCATATATGAATGATTCATTTATGTTCTTTTAACATTCATGTTAATGTTTGTGTATGCGTAGCTGACAATGGATGTCTTGCATTAAAAATGTATTATGATCTATAGGAGATGCTAGCAACAGCCAGATCAGTCAGACCTAATCTTTATGTGATAGCTGAACTCTTCACGGGCAGTGAGTACATTGACAATGTTTTTGTCAACCGCCTGGGAATTACCAGCCTGATTAGAGGTACAATAAGCAGTTGAAAATTATGTAGGATTGTCATGTATGGTTTGGAGTTTTAAATGTGAAACTAACATTGATATGCTTTATTTTTCATACATATTCATGTTCTTTGCTTATGCAATTACCTTTTCTTCATGTTGTGTTCAACTTCTCCTGTGTTGTATGCTAATTCTTGGTTTTGCTTATGTTTGTGTGTCCTCTTCTATGTAACAACTTGTTTTGTTCCTTAATTTTGGCTTTCTGTTTATCTTTGCTGCATGGCATTTTCCTATTGTCCAATCCCTGCCTAGCTTTGAAACTTGTCCTTTTTTGTATCTACCTTTCCCCTTTCTGTGGCTTTTTTGGCTGTGCTTTTTGCAGTACATGCTGGACACAGCTAGAAAATTGCGAGCCGATTTGTATGTAGTGGCTGAACTGTTCACAGGAAATGAGGAGCTGGACAATATCTTTGTGAATAGGCTGGGCATTACCTCCTTAATAAGAGGTAGGCTTGCTGGTGTATGGTCTCTTTCCAATGAGAGATTATAGATGACATGCTTTTCCAAGAAAATGTTTTCTACTGGCTTATGCACTTTAAATTTCATACTCCATATAATCAGAAGTACAGGTTCTGTATTATGACTTTTTTGATACTTGGCAAAAAATACAGTAGTAGCCATAAAATAAGACCTCCTTTGTTAGTTTACAGAAGGTTAAATATTTCTCTCTTGGTCTAGTGAAGGAAAAAGGAATTGTAGCACTGTTCTGCTATGTAAGTCCTGCATCATGTCTGATTTTTGTTGCATGAGTCTTTTAAAGCCTGTGAGAAATAGTTTGATCTGATTTTTTATCCTTTTTTTTCCATTAGCTCTCTCTTCCTTAATATGTTATAGTAAATTGAATATTCCAAGGCTATTTCCACACTGGAGAATATAGCTATATGTATTGGATATTTTTTTATGATTGAACACACCAAAATAACTTCTAAGTGCCACATTAACATTTCTGTGTGTGCTGTCCTGTGTGGTAGTGGTTGTTATGCAAACACTTAGGTATTCTGTTCTTTAGAGGCCATGACTGCCTACAATAGCCATGAAGAGGGGAGGTTGGTCTATCGGTTTGGAGGTGAGCCTGTTGGATCTTTCGTTCAGCCGCGCTTGAGGCCTTTGATGCCAGCTATTGCTCATGCACTCTTTATGGATATTACACATGATAACGAATGTCCAATTCAGGTGAGCACCTAAACCAAAAAGCAAAACCAGTATTTTACCTTGAATGTTTCCGGAAGTGATATTTCTGAGCTGTGGAGGGGCTTGATGCAATATGGATATCCTGAACAATATCTAGAACAAATGCAGCTCAAGCTTTCATGCAGAGAAAAAAAGTTTGCAAAAATGCCCTCTGGCATGCAAGATTTTGTCTTTCAAAAGCATATAAAGTTACTAAATAAGCTGGTTTGAGTCTTTTATCCAGCTGTTGTAGGTGGTTCCCTTTCTGCATGTTGACCTGTTCTCTTGAGCTTGTTTACAGGCAGGAATGAGAGAGAGTGGTGGGCAGGGAGTGCTTATTTTGATGATTTTTCTAAAGTTGCTTTTCTTAGTTAATTTGTAGTAATTTTCTCTAATAATTGTATTATAATTGAGGAAATGATGACCATGGGATTAGCACTCACTTCCTTTGTTAAATTGAATGTTTCTTCAGTACGCTGAATTGGGAGGATTGAATTTTTTTGGTTTCACAATTTATTATTTATATATTTTTTGATGCAGCACCGATCTGCATATGATGCTCTTCCTAGTGCAATGATTGTTTCCATGGCATGCTGTGCTACAGGAAGTACCAAGGGCTATGATGAACTAGTACCACACCAGGTATGTGTCTCCAGTTCAACTCTTATCTACCTTTAAAAATATCTTTTACTCTTATCCTAGAACATGTATTTTAATATTGTTTGTTTGAAATTCCAAGCAATTTGGTATCTGTCATTACTTCAGATTGTCCGGCTTCATATGAAATTTGAATTTATTATACAGTTCAGACCTCAAGGTGTGGTAGTTTTTATTTCCTGGAGTAGTTCATATTTACCTAAATTTGATTTTTTTTTTTACAGATCTCGGTAGTATCTGAAGAGAGGTTTTATGCAAAATGGAATCCAGCAGCACATCTGAACTCTGGTGAAGTTAATTTCCAAACAGGAATTCTCGCAGGAAGGCTGGCCATAAACAGGCTGCATCAGGAGCTGGGGGCTAAAGGCTTTAATCAGGCAAGAAGTGAGGGTAACACTGCAATTTCTTCACATGTGTGCTCTGAGTGAGCACAGCTGCAATGTTATGTCTTTTCTAGGTTTATGTAGATCAAGTTGATGAAGATATAGTTGCAGTGACAAGACACTGCCCTAACACACACCAGTCTGTTGTGGCTGTGTGTCGAACTGCCTTCAGGGATCCTAAAACTTGTTTCTACAGCAAAGAAGTACCTGAAATGTGTATCCCAGGTAAACAGATTTCTTTCCAAGAGCTGTTGTCGTGTACAAAAATTTCAAGTTCTTCATGCTTTTTAACATCAAGCACATGCTCATGAAATCCATATGAGAACTTTCAGAATATAGCACTCCTTTTATATGCACTAACATGTATGTCCCAAGAGTGGTTAAAGAACCAAGAACAGACTTGCAATGCTTAGGGTTTTCAGAAACATTAATATTGAGTAATTCCCACTGCAAGCTCTCCTTGAGGGTGTGGGGGGGTGGTTTATGGTGTTTGTGAACTAGCAATAGTTAGTAGTGAGATGTTTAATTGTACAGAGTTGGGGGATTACTGTTTATTCTGTTATACTGGGTAAAAAGGCTAAAATTTTTATCCTATTTGTTGGTTCCATTGCTGTTCAACTTTCAAATATATATAGCTGTCTTGTAGCTTGAAAATACATTTTTATAAGAACTCCGTATTCCTCCACTTACTGTAAAGACAGTATGTATTCAGTGCATAATTAATTATGCAGAGTATTTACTGTACTTAAAAGTAGCAAAGTATAATGACTTCTATACATTGCAGAAACATTTCCAGGTAAAGAAGCTTTCCAAACTGGCTTTTTAAATATACTCAGTTCTTTGAGTGCATGTGTGTACTTGTTTTAAAATCAGTCACATTATATTTTAAGATATTTACAAAACTTGAATACCTTATGTCAGTAAATTACTTAAAGGATAGAGAAAATTAGTTTTTGTATATTAATAATAAATTGTTACCCTTTAAAGATAAATCAGCTGTAGCTGCCGTTTGGAAAACAATCTAGTACAGTCTCCTAAAAGATAATAGGGAAACTAAGAAAGCTGATGACCAGTAAAAATAGGTTTTTATTCTCTCATCATCTGATTTTATGATTAATTATTATAAAATAACAAAAATTGCCATTTTAAATACAGTGCAGCATATGAGTGTGTAATGCACATATATAGGATATTTAAAATATTTGCCATCTATTTCTGTTCTTCTGGTGTATGACAGACTTATATATTGAATATTCAGCTTTTTCATTTTAGCTTTTGTTTCGTATTTTCAAGAGAATCACTTTTTCCTTTTCAAATATCCTAAGAGCTGCAATGTGGTTTAACTTTTTCTAGGAAAAATAGATGAAGTAGTACTTGAGGCAAGGACTATTGAGAGAAGTGCTAGTCCTTACAGAAAAGATCTACATTTTATAAATGGATTGCCTAATTTCACAATGGAACTCAGAGAGCATATCCAGGTAACTATAGCCTCCTTCACCCATGTTCTGCTGTAACATATTTCGTGTTATTTTATATTAGAAAAAAAGATAGTGAATTTCAGTTCCAAATTTGTTTTCTTTTTCAAGATAAAAGACAGTAAAATCATAAAGCAAGCTGGAACTGCTGTAAAAGGGCCAAATGAATTTGTTCAAGAAATAGAATTTGAAAGATTAACACCAGGAAGTGTAATAGTATTCAGGTATGTTACTATAATTGCCATATGGCTGTGTGAGTTAAAAGAGTGATAGGAGACTGGAGGATAGTTCTTCTAAGTGCTGCATTTCTACAAGATATGCATTCTTGTTTACAGAGTTAGTCTGGACCCAAAGGCACAAGAGGCTGTGGGGATACTCCGCAATCACTTGATCCAGTTCAGCTCTCATTTTAAATCTGGAAGTCTTCCTGATGATCACTCAGTGCCAATACTAAAAACGCCATTTTCTTCGTGAGTGTTCTTTAAGTTCTGACACAGAGCCAAGAGAGCTACTAGGGGAGCAGAGAATATTATGTAAACCTACCGAGGCATGGTTGAGTTTTGTTGGTGGGTGTGAATTGTCAGAGTGCATTGAAGACTCTGAGAGATCTTCTAATATGTATAATACTAAGGGGGGCTAATACTGAACAACGTCCCAGTTTGTGCAATTGCTGCCTAAAGTAGACTTTCTAACATGGTCTGCTTCTCAGTGTTGGGATGGGATTGTTTGGGTGTGATTTTGTACTTAATACTGTGCTTCTAAATAAACACTGGAACATCTTGGAACACCTGAAAAATCAAGCTCCTAATTTACAAGATTAAGTATTGAGAGAATTACATGTATTTTAGTATTTTAATTGAAATCTGAAGTGAGAATTGTTTGTGAAATAGTTTCCCTGTTTTCCTACCAATGTTATATTGGGTTTTATTTTTTTTTTCCTCCACTCTTTTTTCAGAATTGCATCTAAACTAACTTTGGCTGAACTGAATCAAGTGCTGTATAGATGTGAGGCAGAAGAACAGGAAGATGGTGGAGGCTGTTACAATATACCAAACTGGTCACCCCTGAAGTATGCAGGCCTCCAAGGTAATAGTTTCAGCATTATTTTTTCTGTCAAGTAAAAAAGTAAATGAGAGCGACTCAATCTAGATCACATCATAATGCTGTTGTATTGCTGCTACCATTATCTGGTAAAAAAGGTAATTTTTTTCTGCTTGACCATGCTACTAATTAGTGTTGAACCCGGGAAATCTCCTGCTAGAACAAAACCCTCCTCTCTCAATGCTTTGAGACTTAACATGGCAGTGCAGGATGTGTTTTAACACCAGTGCCTTGACTTTTAAACGAAAAAGCAAACAAATATACTTCCAGTGAAAAGTTGCATTAATCTGAGGTGTTACTAGATTACTGAGGAGGGACTGTCATTTATCAAACATACAAATTCCATAATGCTGGTTATTTGCAATGATTTTCATTTTCTAGGGTTTATGCTGAGGAAACTAGAATTGTGTTGTAGCTCAACTTGTTATGCAGATGGAGAGAAGCAATCCAGTTAAAGCATCTGTTGCTATGTACCTTTTCCCTCTGAATTATGGTTGCTGTTTGTGATAATAGTGTGTCTTTTAATACAGAGTTGGGTTTGTATCTTCAGGGTTAATGTCAGTGATGGCAGACATTAGACCAAAGAATGATTTGGGTCATCCATTTTGTGATAATTTAAGATCTGGAGACTGGATGATTGATTATGTCAGTAATCGTCTGATTTCGCGTGCTGGAGCCTGTGCAGAAGTGAGTAAAATACTTTTTTGGTAACTTTGAGGTTTTGAATTGCTAGTTTGTTTCACTATCAATTACTGATAAATTTTTTTTAAATTCAGACTGTCTATAACATATTTCCTGTCTAGACAATTTCTTCTAGTAGATTAAACCATTAGTATGTATTTCTTCCCTCCCCTCAATCCTATTTAAGAATAGACTGCAAAAGGGAAATGAAAAATATATAGAGCATGAAAGTATTGTTAGCTCTTGCATCAAGGCTTTCAGGGGTTTCTCCCTGTTTTACTTCTCCTCAAATAAAAAATGAAATTACTGATTTTTTTTTCTTGGTTTTGGGATGGTTTTTGGGTTTTTTTGTTTATTTGTTTGTTTTAAGAAATTGCTTTCAAAGAGTGCCTAAATACTACTGCATATATTGCTATGATACAGTTACAGTCAGCCAAGCACTGAGAAGACAGGAATTACTAAGATTCAAGGTTGCTTTATAGCTGCATTATAGTGCAGTCCTTTTCTTTGTCATAATTTATTTTCCTACATGGAAACTGCTTTTTATTTTACAAGACCTGATTTTTGTAACTTACCTAACAAATACAATAATAAAGGCTTTAACATTCTTTTTTTTTTCCTGAAGTCAAGTCTAGTAATGCAGAAGAATGGATAAAACAGTCAAATGTATCAAAGTGAATGCTAAATTTGACCTGAGAAAGAGCTTTTCTAGAAAACAAGTTAGTCTGATACTTGCCACATTTACTGCTCTTCAAAGACTATTAGTTTTTTTCTGTGTATTTTTTGAGTTCTTAATTTGTAATGTCTCATTCTGTTTCAAAGACTTAAGTCATGTGAAACTAAAATTTACAATTTTGCTGTTAGTATAGTCTCATAATGTGATAATTTGACAGGTGCATTCTTTATCTGCAAGGCTTAAATCTTCAGTGACTTTCTAGAAAGTTATCATATTGTTATTTAGCAGGACTAGAAAGAGATGGAGAAGGAGCCTTTCCAGATGCCAAATGTTTTGCAATGATACAAGAATGTGAAGCTTTAGAATTCTGAGTCCAAGATACAGATCTGCAGTCATATCACTAGTGGCTCTACATAATTTAGCTCTGATAACTTTTTATTCCAGGTCTTAAGCTTCATCTCTTCAGTCCTGTCTTTTTAGCAATGCAAAACTTGCTTCCCATGCTTGGTTTATAGTGATGCATTTTGAGTTGTGACTTTTCTTTGCTACTTAATTTTAATAACAACTTCATGATAGTTCATTTTTGACTACAAGACTAGCAAAATATAGTCTCCTCCTATAATTCACGTTTTGGCCCATTTATTTTTTGGTAGTATACTTGTAATACACATTTTTCTCTACTACTAATCTTAGAGTTCCTGTCTTTTAGCTGAAAGTTTGGAGCAGAAGGGTACAGCATAACTGGGGTGTAATACATGTACAAAAACTGACAAATATTGTAACAATGTGGATCCTGAAAACACTGGCTTTTGAACTCTGATGTTATCTTCTAATTCTATTTTTTTTAATAGGTTGGTAAATGGCTGAAGGCCATGTTTGTCTACCTAAAGAGAATTCCACGTTACCTCATCCCATGTTACTTTGATGCCATATTAGTGGGAGCGTACACAACGCTTCTGGATGTGGGATGGCATCAGATGTCAAGGTATGCCTGGCCTTTTTATCAGAGCTATAAAGGCATCTATATATGTCAGAACCTTTTAAGTTTCATCTGCTGGAGAATGTAATTTGAATATTTTCATACTCCTCAAATGTGAGAGGGTAAAATTGGTAGAGAATTATCAAATCCATCTTCTAACAGTGGTGGTTTGGAAGACTTAGAGTTCAGACACCCATCTAGGGTTTCAATTTATAACTGCTCTTGTCATTGTGCAGTAGGAGGAGGAAACCCTAAGCAAACATCTTTTTTTACCAGGCTTTGGAAGCTTTTTTTTTTTTTTACTATGATTTTAGTACCAATTCAATGATTCCTTAAAGTTCAGGTAACTAAGAAAATACCAGATTTTATTTGATGCTTGTGCTTTCTTCAGCTGTTCTCTACAGAGATGCTTTGTTCACCATGTCTCCATTATTACTCCCCACAAAAAGCCCTGTGCTTGCTTTTTGACATAACTGCTTAACCTTCAGAGTCTGCTTCTTTTTTCTTGTAAAGGGAAGAGAGATTGATTTCATGGAGGCTTTATTCTAGCTGTGAATATGCTGAACAAGTCAATATTGTTTGTAAAAACAGGGATGTTAAAATGGTAATAGAATTTGGTATGGCAGTGAAATCATGTAATGTAGAATAATTTATGAAAAAATGCCTGGAGATCAACTAGTCAGGAATGGACATGAACTCCAGCAATGCCTGAAGAGATTTTTTGATTTGCAGTTTTTGTATATATATGTAAAAATATCATCTTTAAAAATACTGACCAGTTTTGACAAACTTTTGTTCACAGAGAAATATTTCTGTCATATTTTTCAAGTCTTATGTCAGTGTATGGGCATTAACTAAACCAAAACAACTGTTTTTATTAAACTGTTTTCTGGAAGTACATGTTATAAACATTGCATTGGCCTTAATCAATTAAGATTTGACTCTTAACGTTGGGCACCCATTTTAGGAAAGTGAGTGATTTACAAATCTTAGATAAAGAATCATTTAATGCAAAATGCTTGTATTAATTCATTGCTAGTTTTTTATATTTTTTATGTGTAATGCTTGTCATAGCTTGCTGTAAATGAAAAAGGGTACATTTTATAGACTGGTATTGTCGACTACAGTGTTAATTTAATTTAATTATGTTGGATTACAGCTTTGTGCAGAATGGGTCAACGTTTGTTAAACACCTTTCCTTGGGTTCAATCCAGTTGTGTGGGATAGGAAAATACTCTTGTCTGCCAGATCTGTCTCCTTCCTTGCATGATGTTCCCTATAGGCTGAATGCGATTACAAATCAGAAAGAACAATGTTGTGTTTCCTTGGCAGCTGGTAAGTGAGAACACCCTTTGAAAAAAAAGTCTTCCAAAATAGTTAAACTGGTTTTAGTAACTGCATTAAAATTTTCTGTATCATGTTTGAGAGCCATATGTCAGAAACTATGTATAAAGTGTAGCAATTTCACTCACTTTTGCCTTATGTTGAAGGTAAAGATTTGCTCATATTTAAAGCGTGGGAGTTTTCTCTAGTGGCACTCATGGGGGCTGGGAGGGAGAGCTTTACATAGAGATGTTATATTTAGAGACTTTTTTGCTATATTTGCTGTTACCGTATATAGAGATCTACAAAAATGTTGTTTTCCTTTCCAGAAGACTTGCTTGAGATGAGTGTACTTATCATAAGGAGTTTTAGTTTATCTTTTATAAATGTGAATTTAAAAAGTGAATTGTAATGGAGTAGCAAGAGTGAATTTATGGTATACAAGTTCTCAGAACCATTAGCAGACCAGAAGAACTCCTGATCTGAAACTGTCTCCAAAAGGAAAGAGCATAAAAGCAGTCACCAAGTAGTATTTATACCTCCAAATGTTCTGCCAGCATCTGGCAGTCTTCCTATGGGCATTTGCCTATGTCCAAAGTATTATCTTCTGTGGCTTAGAATGAATATATTTTGGTTCTGAGTTGGCTCATTCCTTTTCTGAAGCCATGGAAACTTTTAAACATTCACAGATACAGTGGCATCTCTCACAGTGGAGTGCTTTTCTTCTTTTTGCCTCCACTCTTGTGTGGCTTTATTGCTTTCAGTTTTTGGATTTTAATAACATTCCATTTGCCTGCTTTAGTGTTACCTAGAAGCACAGAGGCACAGTGTTCCCTTAAACTGGTCATAAAGGATAATTTTACTGAAGGGTTTGGGTTTAAATATTCCTTTCATGTACTCGCTGGTAGTTGTGCCTGAGATTTTTAAATTGTGCAATGATGGTCATTCTCAAGTGCTGCTGCCATGTGCTATAAATTTGCAGCGATGTGGAAGCCAGATTTGAGAACTTGCAAATACTGGGTTAAAGTAAGTGATAGAAGTGAAACATTGTTCTACCAAGCATGCACAAGAGACTGCTGGTTTGAAACTTTACCATGTAGAATTTCTGTTTAATAGATCATAAAAGGAAACAAATGGAAGAAAAGACAAGTATGGACCTTACTGTTGTGATTATTACGCTTTATCAGTTAGAATCATTCTTAAAGCTGCATCTTACAATGTCTGCAGTAAAATGTAGTTCTGTAAGCTGCTGGAAAGGAGAAGCAGGATGTCTTTCACAGTGTCTGAACATCCTCGTCCCCTTTATGCTGCTGAGATGCCACAATTTTCATACATAAACTCTTGCCAACAAGGTGTTACAATCTTGTCATTGTTCTGGGGTTTTTTTAGGTTAGTTTTCTTTCTGTTTCTTTTAATTAACTTTTGGTTAAATTGCCAGGTGATTTAATAAAAATTAAAATGTCACTGTTACTGGTATGAGAGATAGTTTTGTGTGGTCTTGAAATTCTAGAAGACATTGTTCTAGAATAGGGTGTATTTAATTCTGTCAAGAACTTGGTCTGGGAGATTGTTTATTTGAAATATCTTAATCCAGGAAAAAGTTAAAAATGAGGATTTTTTTTTTACTTCTGGTTATTTTATACATGTGTGCTTGGTGATTTCTGCTATAATAATTAATTAGGTGAATAATGACATTTCTTTTCAGGTTTACCTCACTTTTCTTCTGGACTTTTTCGTTCATGGGGAAGGGATACTTTTATTGCACTAAGAGGTCTACTGTTAGTTACTGGGCGCTATCTAGATGCAAGGTAAGACTGGCCTGACCTTGGTTCTTGTTGGCTTTGTAGGCAGTTAGGAAAAAACAACACTCTCAAAACCTGAGCTGATGCACAAGCTGTGTGAGACATTTGATGTGCAGTGTAAAGCTTTAATGGCACTAGACACACTTGGGAGCCCCTTCTAAGTGGGATTGAAAATACTACTCAAATACTCTTTTACCTTCTTAGCACTGATACAAAGCTGATATTCTGTAGAGATGAGGTAGTTTTAACCCCAGCAACATTACTGTTTGTCCTCGATCAAAGTGATTGTTTCACTAGTACTTGTGTCATTGTTGCTGAGCAGTAATTTCAGAATTATATATGTAAGAATTTGAAGTAGCAAAACAGAATATTGTTTCAATCAGAAAGGTGTGTCCATGATTTTTTGGTAACTGCTCGTATTGATACTAGAAATCAGCTAATTGTGCGTTGTTGCAATCTGGTACCTATAGATGTTTAACCTGACAAATGAGCCATACATAAGCCAGATGAATTTGATATTTTGATTAATATTAATTTGAATGGAGCTTGGCACATAATAGAAATGTAAAAATTAGCTGGTGAAAATCAGCATGTATTTATGCTGTTGTACATTTGGCCAACTGTTAACTTTCTCATGCAGAGAGATCTGCAGTCAACTAGGATGTTTATTTTGCCTTTAAAAGCTAGTTGAAATCCATGTTTTCCGCAAGGTATGCGCAACAGTTCTCAAATGAAACTTCTCATAACCTCAGTTGCTGTCACCTCTCTGTATTTTAATAGGAAATTCCCATCTACTCCTGCCCTCCGTCCCCATTCCACCCCACCCATCAGAATGGATACCAGGGTAATCATACACAAGGTCAATAAAAACCTTCCCTGTGACCTCAGTGGGATTTTGATTTAGGATGTATATCACTACCTATTAAAAAGCAAATTATCTTTTCCATATGAGTAGATGATGTATGTCTTGTACAAACTGATTTAAATGTATTCATGTTGAGGAATTTGTTAGGGAATGGGTGGTTCTTTATTGTAAAAGAAGTTCATGCTCAATTGAATAATTTGTAGCTTTCAAAAGCAAACTTTTGGCATCTGTCTTGAAAATCCTGTTTGTTTTCTTGCTATTAACATAAACCCTGTATGCTTTTTACATGATACTTGGTCCAATAATGGCCTTGAAGGCAACTTAGTCAAGACTGGATTTTCTTTTGTTCTAGAAACATCATTTTAGCATTTGGTGGGACTTTAAGACATGGTCTCATTCCCAATCTGCTCGGCGGGGGGACACATGCCAGATACAACTGTCGTGATGCTGTGTGGTGGTGGCTTCAGTGTATCCAGGACTACTGTAAAATTGCTCCCAATGGATTAGACATTCTCAGGTGTCCTGTTTCTAGGATGTACCCTAGAGATGACTCTTCTCCTCAGCCTGCAGGCACTGTGGTAAAAATTCTTCTAATTTAACTATTTAACAGAACTATGATGTTTTAATGAAAGGATGTAATTTTTTTGAGCTACAAGAACCTGCTGCTATCTGTTTATGATGAAATTTGATTATAGCACAAGAATTCCATATTTTAGGCGGCACTTCTTGCATCACTTGATTAGACCAAGTGCAAGGAGGAAAAAAAATTCATCAGCTTCTAAATCTTTTTGTTGCTCTTTGTCTTGAAAAATACGTCTGTGTGAAAAGTTGTATGCAATATATTGCCGTTGCCAGGGGTGCTACTTGAAAATGTTTGATGGTTTGGGAGTTTTTTTGGAAAATGATATAAACTAGAGGTTTAAGAAATGCTTTCTACTAATTTTTCATCTTGTCTTTCACATGTCATCCAAACATGTAATGAATCTAGGATCAGCCACTTTATGAAGTAATACAGGAAGCAATGCAACGACACATGGACGGCATAAGTTTCCGAGAAAGGAATGCTGGTCCTCAGATTGATCAGAACATGAGAGATGAAGGTAACATACACATAACTGTGCACTTGCTGTGCGAAACAGAAGTTGATGAGTATATTTTGTATTTCCTTTTCCTCTTATTTCCTCTTTCTGTTGAGCATTTCCTTTAAATAAAATTATATTTATTGTAACTGAAACTATATTGCTTTATATATATATGTAATACTTTTGAAGAGCCTAAATAATAGTTTACTGTTAGCAACTGGTGATATGTTATGGAGCGAGTGTTCTTTAAAATTTCACTTAAAGTATGGTTGCCTTCACAAACCTACCTCAGGTCTCTTATTGGAAGGTCTTTTTGTTTATTAGGATGTTTAAATTGAGGGTGTAGGTAGTTGGGGTTTTGTTTTGTCTAAAAAAATCAACTTGACACCTGATATTCTTTCTTGCCAGGTTTTAATGTAACTGCAGGCGTTGACTATGAAACTGGCTTTGTCTTTGGAGGGAACCGCTTCAATTGTGGCACTTGGATGGATAAAATGGGAGAGAGCGACAAGGCTCGCAACAAAGGAATTCCAGCTACTCCGAGGTAAGAAAGCCAGCTTTAGGCTTTTTACTTCTTTTTTTAACTTAAATTCTTCTGCAGAACCACTCTGAGTTCTATTGACACATCTTGAGACATTATTGCTCAAATGTTCTAAATATTTCTACCTACTAAAGTGTTAATGGAATTTTTTCTTTGTGCTGATTTGAAGTAAAAAAGCTGTGTTCTTGGGCAGGTGAAGCCCATAGCTTCTGTCACAGTCTTAGCTCCATGCCAGTCTTAGCTCAATTCCATTCAGAGTTGACTTCTGAATTCAAGTAGAAAAATGGCATTTAGGAAATACTGTATACTTGCTGTGCTAGCAGTACTTTGGTATTCAGACTTCTCATATGAGTTGTATGTTGATAATTGTTTTGTTTGGATACTTCTTAGTTTGAATTCAAAAATATTTACATCTGCATTTTTACAGTTGAGATTAAGCATTTTGAAATAGCCTCTTTATTATATGCTAGCAAACTGCTGCAGGCATCCTTCCTCGAATTTAGTACAGTATCAGTTTCAAATCAATTGACATCCATGGTGAGAATTGAGGAAAGTGTTATATTGCTTGACAAGTTGAGCATTTTAATTGGGAGCCAAGAGAGGTTGAGGTACTTCCCAAAAGAGGCTGAGTTGGTGATATCCGAGAGAAAATTCTGTCATGTAGATAGTAAAGCTGAGTGTGATACAATATGAAATATTTGCATGTATTGATTCCATGAATACTACCTGAAAAAAGAAGAGAGTCCAAGAAATGCATTTAGTGCTTATTTTAATCCCTCACATTTGACTTGAGTAATCGCTTATTGTGGAACTATACCTAAGTTACAGAAGTGTATGTGCAGTTGAGAAGCTTTGTACTGAACACAGTTTTAACATCAGAGGACCATATTTGGGGTTGATCCTTTTTTTCATATTCTTAATCACTGGTATGAAATTATCTTCCATTTGTGCTAATTAGCTGAGTATGATGATACCACTTGAAATAAGGCAGACAGAAAAAGGTATTTGCTACCCCGTTTACAATCAAGTTCATTCCCTGACTGAGCAATAGAGGAATATTAGGAGAATAAGAAAATTGTCTAAGGTACTTAGGAATCTAAATTTTTCAGTTACTCAATGAACATTATTAGCCTTCTTAATGTAAAAGAGGTTTCTTTATCATTATTTTAGAGATGGCTCTGCTGTGGAAATAGTTGGCCTGTGCAAGTCGGCTGTTCGCTGGTTGATGGATTTATCTGGGAAAAACATATTTCCATTCCGTGGAGTCACTGTAAAAAGACATGGTAAAAACAGGCACATCTCATAATTGTATTACTGGGGTATAAAAATAACTAAAACAATGAAATAGTGACCTTATAACCTCAGAAGGTTTAGGGGTAAAAGGGAAAAAACTTGAAGTATCTTGTATGATATTTTGTTGCTATAAAAATTTATTAGACATTTATATTGTCTTCTCAGTATTTCAGATAGTTAATTCTGTGGATTACAAAGGAATTGCAGGGTGAGCCTGAATACCTTTTCTCAAAATGGATATGTGATAAGGTTACTGTGTATTATGATGATTGTATCACTCATTACAAGAATGCAAAGTAAAATGGTGCAGGACACTTGTCTTTATTTTCTCATTCTGTCCCTCCCCCAATATTCATAACACAGAAAACCTCTTACTTGGAGTATTTACATACATGTCATTGGAACTCCCTTATGTTTTGAGGGAATACTTTTCTAATCACAAAGTTACATTTAGCTTAGCCAGTTCAAGTGAATATGTGCCTTGTAGAGACACTGTTGTGTTAGTCTCACTAGAAATTTCAGTGAACTGTTGCTTCTGTGATCTGTACAATTGGCCTAAATGTAGGGAATCACAAACTGAAGAGGTGATCCTAGTCTGCTCTTGTTATATGAAGTGTCAGGAATTCAAGAAGCATGCTTCTGCTGTTGTCACTGTGGGTGATTACAGAAAATTAAAACTATGTGTAATATCTTGCAGGAAAGGAGGAGATGATCACATATGATGAATGGGACAGGAAAATTCAAGGACACTTTGAAAGGCTGTTCTTTGTCTCTGAGAATCCAGCAGATCCTAATGAAAAACACCCAGATCTTGTCCACAAACGTGGAATTTATAAGGACAGCTACGGAGCTTCAAGTCCGTGGTGTGATTACCAACTCAGGCCAAATTTTACAATAGCTATGGTTGTGGTAAGTGTGGGGGAGTGGGAAGAGGGCTTTGCATTTAAATGCAAGCTTAGTTCAGTTATAAAGAAAATTTTGAGGTCCATCTGCATGGCATTCTATCAGGAGCATACATTGCTTAGAATAACTTTTTGAAACCTGCTCTTTTTCCATGCTTTTAATATTCGTCCATCTTGGTCTATCTCCTAAAAATACATCAAGACGGGACTTGCCAATTTGCTGTTTCACAGTATTCAGAATATCTTTTATGGCTAGGTCTGGGAGGCTGCTTTTCCTATCAAATTGGCTAAAAAGGATGGATTCTATGTCTTCATTTGATTTGTAAAGAGTTTCAGTAATAATACTTGGCATGGGTATGTAAAATAAAATCAAAATTGAAGACTTCTGTTTTCTTGCTTACTCTGACTTTCAGATTCCAGAAGGTGATTCAGTAATGCAAAATGCAGGCTTTTTGTTGTCTTCTGCATTTCTATACACGACCTTATGTATGTATATGTTCAGAGATTGTTCATGACATCTTTATTTTATTAGGCCCCTGAGTTGTTTACCCCTGAGAGAGCTTGGAAAGCTCTGCAGATAGCAGAGGAAAAGCTTCTTGGTCCATTAGGCATGAAAACCTTAGACCCAGAGTAAGTACAATAGAGATAAGATCAAGTGGTAATTCCTAAAGACAATAAACATGGCAGTAGGAATTATTTTATGTAGGGCAGAGATGGTGGTGATGGTGTGAAATCTTCATTTATACCAATGAAATAACACTGCAGGGAAGCACTTCCAGAACAGTTGTTTCACTGTTCTAGAAGTCCATGCAATTGATTTCTTTATATAGGCAATGGCTGGGTGGTTTTGGATGCCTCACTGTTGTAAGCAAGTCAAATTTGGTACCATACCAAAGATGTTGAACTTGCATCTTGGGACATACAGTGTTTGATACAGTATACAGCACTACAGTTTGAGTAAAAGGGTAGAACTATGACTTTTAAGTCCTTTCAAGATGTTGACCATTTTCCTACAAATATAAACTTCATTTTAAATTCCACTGTCACGTAAAGTACAGAACCTGGTAGAGACCTCCCTAACTTGCCATTTACCTTTACTGATGGTTAAGTTTTTGGTAAATTTCTGTTTTCCTTTTCTGTGTATAATTTTTAATTAAGTCTTTGTTTGCATAATATTTGTTTCTTGCAGTGATATGGTGTACTGTGGAGTCTATGATAATGCTCTTGACAATGACAACTACAACATATCCAGAGGGTTTAATTATCACCAAGGACCTGTAAGAGCTACTTCTTCAATTTTAGAAAGTGTAGTCATCTTTTTAAATTAACTGCTTTGATAACAATCTCTTTTCATTCTTTGTTTAGGAATGGCTGTGGCCAATTGGATATTTTCTTCGTGCCAAACTGTATTTCTCTAGGTTAATTGGTCCAGAGGTGTATGCAAAAACTGTAGTTATGATTAAGAATGTTCTTTCTCGCCACTATGTTCATCTTGAAAGGTAAGGTAATAACAAACACAGATTCAAAATACCAAGCTAGTGGTGTCCACCATCCAATTGCATGTAAGAGTACAGATCTACTGTATAAACAGGGTATCTTTTCTAGATAGGAAGTTGACTGCTATATGTGCAATTGCAGATGTCAAGTCAGATTTCAAATACAGGTGAGATCTATTGCTTTTTACAGATTGCAGATTTTCTGATACTTGTCCATGTGAAGACTGGGAGAAATAAATCTTACGTAAAAATTAGAATTTTATTTCATCCATTTCAGAAAAAGTCACTGAATTGTTTGGGTTTTTTTTTTAAATCAAACTACTTAAAAACAAACTTTGTAAAACATAATAGTTAAAGGGCAAATAGTGACAGATTAAAATTGCAGCAGATAAAATTATGCAAAATATTGTTAGGATTTATTGTGTTTTTAGTGAGGAAATTAAGATTCTGAAGCTGTCGTACTGATAACCTTGATTTTGTAAGGAGACAGAGGAACTTGGATTTTGCGTTTTCCCTCAAACCAAACCACTAAACCCACACACTGTTTTTCCTCTTTTGGTGTCTATTTTAATTAATAAGGATTTGAGGAAAACTAAAATAAACAAAACACCTTGCCTTTGATATCTCTTCCATATAATCTGTGCTGCAGCACATGAAACATGTATTTCTTTTTACACAAAAGAGTAATTCAGGACTCATAACAAAGTTCTTCTGACCATACAAGGAGGAAGAAAGGATTTGTGAAGTACATTTTGCCTTATTTAGTGTCTTGGCCAAGTCTCTTGTTTGGTAGTATCAGAAATAACTTGCAGTTTTGGTAACACTCTTTGCTTTTTTTGTCTTAATAGCGTACCCCTCTTTTTTCCCCCCCTTAATGCTCTGCTTTGATGCTATGTTTCTGTACAGAAGAATTAATGTAGCTATGGGCTACATTAAATAAAGCTGTGAGCTTTATTTGTATTTTTGTAAGTGTGCTAGTTTGTGGGGGGGTTTTGTTCTTAAGGAGAAAAAGTAATCATGCTGTCTTCTAGCCCTTGTCATTTTTTAGCACCGTAATCAATTTCAAGTGTAGTTTGAATACCACTGTTATTTTATCTTCGAAATGCAAAACTACAAGAATGGGAAACAGGAGCAGCACACCAGTTGTGTAAGTTTAGTTATTGTTAGTAGCAAAGAGTCTGCTTTGAGGAAGAGATACTTCCACTACAGTTAACAACTGCAAGAGAAAAAAATATTAGATCTCAATTATTAAAGGATATACTGTGCTTGTAGGAGAGCAGACCTTTCTTCCAAAAGGCTTTAAAATGTTCTTTTTATTTCAATCTATAATCTAACAACGATCTTCACTTGTGTTTTCTTTTATCAGATCATCCTGGAAAGGGCTTCCAGAACTAACCAATGAGAATGGGCAGTACTGTCCTTTTAGCTGTGAAACTCAGGCCTGGTCGATTGGTGTTATCCTTGAAATCCTTTATGACTTGTAAAAGTTTATTTTGATTGATTTGATGAAACTTCTGTGGTCTTACTGTTGGGCATAAATGAACTCTTGGCTTACACTGGCAAGGGAAAAATAACTGTTCTGCACAATCACTTAAGCTGTGTCCTGAATTTCAGAGATGCTGAATGCCAGCAGCTTCTGTGCCCTATACCTGTGTGGGGCTTAGGTGTTTTGAAAATCAGGGCATGACAATAAAATAAAACTGCAGTGCACACTTGATGCAGAAACTTTTAGTAAGGAGCAATTTTAAGAATATGCACAAACTTAATTTTAAGTAGCTTTGGTTTTTTTAGCCTTTTCAAAGCAAAATCTTAATGTAACAAGGCAAAGTTGCTCCTTCCTGAGCTAAAAATAAGTAGCACAGCTCTTATGTTTTTTTTTCTTTGTCTCTTAAAGAGTAAATGGATGTTTTTGCAAATGCATGCTTAAGAGGGAGTAGACTAACCTCTAGCTTTCTGAGTTTGGTATGCTTTGTGCTCTAGCACCATGCATTAATGAAGGCATAATATGTTATCTCTCCATTGAACCGTATAATGGGGATGTTTTTGTTTGTGTTCAATTGAACACTCCACTAAGCAACCACAGAAATAAAGTGTATGAATACTGTAATAAATCAACTTTTGAAGCTATATGTAAAATTTTGGAAACTTTGAGAGTTAACTCAAGCAATAATGAAGTAACATCCTATGTTAATCTGTCTTTAGATTTATTTAAATACCATGAGCCATATAGCAAACCTGTTTGTTCATTTTTATCTGGTTTTCACTATGGGTAATTCATAAGAAGTATGCATACAATGCACAACCTATATATTAGGGAAGGCCAATGTGTTTGACTGCTTATTAAATCAGTTTATTGAAGAGATAGGGTTACCTGAGCCCTTCTTTCCTGGGAAAATCCTAGCTGTATTAATCAGGTGGAAACATTTAACCAATGGGAAGACATAGTAGCCTACTACCAGAGAGGAGAATATGAGGCTTCTGGGCCTTTTGAAATTGCACCAATAACAATAAGCATGCTACCTCTGTGTGGTGTCCTTTGGGAACAAATCCAGTGAACATGATGCTAAACATGTTCTTTCATATTTGGATGCCTGCATGTCCTTATTAAGTTCAGGGTTCACAAACTAGGAGGAGAGCAGTTGGTAATTCTCAACTCTTCATACAGTTTTTCCATCTTAGTGCAATAAACAGGCAGGGAGTGAGGTTGACAGTTCCCATATCACAAGGCAGAAAAACAAAAGCACTATTTCTTAATGTTAGACAACATATGCTGAAAAAATAAATACAGGATGTAATTATAATGCACTAAAACACATAGATCAAGATTTTATCATGTCTATATTTTAAAGTTTCTGTATTTTGTCTAAAGTACAGTGCACACATGCTGTCTTGTTCAGGGAGATGTATTTCAGGTAGATACTGGAAGGGCGAGTTAACAGGTTCAGGAGATGAATTGTAAGAAGTGGCTGTACTCATATACTGTTTGTTTGGAAGGTTAATAAGGATTTTAACTCCCTTGCTGAAGTGTTCAGTCCTTGTTAGGAGTAGGTAATGTCTATATTATACCTGACCTTTTGAGCTGCAGTACGTGGGTTGGGAGTTTTTTATTTTCTCAACACATAGCATAAGAAATGTCATTTGATCAAAAATGTTACTGAAATGTCAGCTACAGATTATTTTTTTAATGTGCAAGAGGCATAGAAAGTATTTTCATACTGCACTGAACTTCCCAAAATTCTTGATAATTATATTGAAGTTTATGTCCTACTGTTTCACTAGCTTTACTGTTTTCCTGGATACTTATTTCATGTTTATTATTTCAAGGTATGTTTTATGGCTCCTGTGGCTTAGAAAGCAGGAACAAAATGGCAGAAAAAAAACTGTTCTTACTTCATGAAAGCATTTTAAAATTGGAAGTGAAGCTTAAGAGCTATGACTGTTGAAGATTTCCAGCAGGTGTCCAAATTATATTCATTGGCAATAACACTCTTTAGGTGTTGGAAAAAAAAACATGAGAAATTTTTCATCAAAACCTTACTATGCTATGTACAGATTGCTTTCCAGTTTTGCAACCTGCACTGCTGATAGAGACTGCATATTTGTCACTGCTAGGGTTTTTTTCCTAATTTAATAGTAAAAAATTAAGGATAAATCACCACTGTGTACACAAAAATACGTATAAACATATAAACATGCCCATTTATAATGTTGCTTCTGCACTGATTAGTTGAGCATAGTTTTAGTGACAAATATTTTAAATAGGGAAAAATATATATTGGTTGACTTTGCTGTTAAGTAGCAACAAAAGTAAGATTTAAGGTTATTAATTTTCTTGGAGGGTGGTGGTTTATTGGTTTTGGGGTTTTTCTTTTTTTTCTCAAAAAGCTACTCAACACTTTGTCAAGCCAGACAGTTAAAAAATGAAGAGGGAAGAAAATGTTAAATCTAACAAAATGAGCTGATATCCATATAGATCAAATCATTATCCCTTAAAAATAGCTGACTTATATTGACTGATTCCGAGCTGTATCATTATAATTTATATTTTACACTCAAAAACTTCTAGCAATGCAAACTTAAAATTGGTAAAATAGAAATAAACTAAATAACTCAGTAAGAATTGTGCATCCATTGTGTTCCAGTTGGTGCTTCTTGATCTGTATTGTATTAATAATTATTTTTTCTCCCAAATTGAATAATTTTAACTGTTACCAATGTTCACACAGTTAATAGCTCTTATTTATTCAAAGATGATTAACTTGAGAATTCAAGTAAGCTAATGTATCATTCTCACACTGCATGTTGTAATGTAAAATGGAAACACGAGCTTTTACATGTCTGTCCATCACAGCAACAACTGATTTTAGAAAATGTCATTATTCATTTCTGAAATGCACAAAATAAAATTCTTTAATTCAGAGTCAACCTTTTCTTGTGATTGTTCTTTTTAAAAAAAGTCAAACTTTGCAGCTGATGTTGCTTGTTCACTTCTTGCAATTTTACATATAGGGGAGAGATTGTTAAATGTTAAAATGTGCTAACAACACTTCCTCCAGAAACAGCAGCTTATTAGGAAGAAAAGCATAAACTTGGGATTTTTATGTTGGTGTCAATGTCAGCTGTCCTAGCTGAGTTTGAGTGGGTTTGGGTTAGCAGACCTTCTGCTGTGAGTGTTTATATAATTTAAGTAATGGTATTGCAAATATATCAAGACAACAGTCGTGATTAACTGATTTACAGGTGCCCAAGTGATACAGTGATTAACTTTTGGAGTAAAATTCCTATCACTCTTGAGAAGGTATTTTCACTTTTCAGCTCTGTTTTTTAAAATCAGTCTCTCACAGCACAGGTACATGGTTTACTGAATGTTTTGCAATGCCCCCATTTCATTCCATGCTTTATGAAAATAGGAGTTTTTTCTAATTCTCTATTCAAGCATTTTCTTTAAGAAGTAGTTTACTATTCTATTGTATATACTTTTAATAAACATTCTATTGAAAAATGGTTAAGGAAATGTAAAAATGACAAGTCACTGAGTTGCTGCAAGGAGTTGAGGTCAGAGCTGCCTCAGGTAGCTCAGTCGAGGCACGGCAGGGTCAAATGTTAGTGCTGACGGGCAGGTTTCTCTTGGCAGCTCAGCTGGAGCTTGCAGATAGCAGCTGGGGCAGCGCCTGCAGTCAGGCCCCTTGAGCTGTGTCCGCATTGCTGTGTGAGCTGAGGCAGGACCCCTCACGAGCCCGCTGCTCTCACCACCAGAGAGCTGGCTTCCCCCTCCTGGGCGGCTGGGGCGAGGGCCAGGCGGGACCACGGCCCCACGGCCGCAGTCCGGCCGGGACCGGGCGGGAGAGCGCCGCCGGGGCCCCTCAGCGGCGGGACGGGCGGCACCGGGCGGGACAGCGCCGCCGG
>VXBQ01008379.1:309790-352502 GCA_013400175.1 Phainopepla nitens
GGCGGGACGGGCGGCTTTGGGAGGGACAGCGCCGCCGGGGCCCCTCAGCGGCGGGACGGGCGGCTTTGGGAGGGACAGCGCCGCCGGGCACCCTCAGCGGCGGGACGGGCGGCACCGGGCGGGACAGCGCCGCGGGGGCCGGGCTGTGCGCCCGCCGGCGCCTCAGGAGGGAGTCTGTGCACACCGCCGGCTGCGGGCGGCTCAGCCGCACGCTCCTCGGGAAAACTGCTGAACCCTGCCCCAGATGACAGCCTGTTTTCTTTTTGAATGTGCTTGGAAGCGGTAACAAGGGAGATGTACTTGCCTGTGAGCATCTGGGCGTTTGTGTAGACTTGGGAGCTTGTGCATCGGTTGTTTTAATGTAGCGGTACAAGGGAGAGGTCAGTTCTATTCACATTCCTCCAGATTTGCCTGTGCATTTGGTATTTCTCAGAAGTTACTGACTAAATTAAAACAAAGGCTTCCCGGTTCAGAATTTTGCATCAAAATGTAGGTGGCCAAGTGGACCAATGGCCATTTTTAATGGGTGCTGTTTATTTCAGAGCACAGCGGCTGAACAAGGCACAAAGTTGACTGTTAATTATTTTAGCAATAGCCCTTTTTTACAGGGTCAGATTCTGATGTAGAATTAACGTAGGTGGTACAAAAGTGAACCTGAGAATAATGTAGAAAGCAGACTGTGGCTTGTCAGGGGGCAGTCTCAGCCATCTGTGCTGTTCCAGGCTCTTGTGTTTCTCTTAGCACTTGTCCGGTCCCATTGGCCTGGGCCATGTTTGTCTTATTGTGTACTTCCTCCTTGAATCTGTTTCTTTCAGAAATCTTAATCTCTGCTATGTTTCTCTTCTGTTTGCAACCTTTCAGCCACAGGTGGCTGTTCACCCTGTGTAATAATCTCAGCGTATTATACAAAGTTCAATACCACTGACTATATTTGACAAATAATAAACTTACCTCAATTCACATAAATCTATGCAATCTGTGAGATCCACGAGCTATTCCCTTCCCTTTGTGTGCCACAGCAATATCTCAGTACAACTTCAGACAGAGGGACTATTTTTCGTATAGTGCCTTTTTACAACGAGAATGAAAGCTGGCCATGAGAAGAAAATTATGCTGCAGCCTGGCAAGGGTCTTAAGTTGGATGATGTGGACTCCAGGTACTAATGGAGGTAAGTTTCTTGTGGAGTTCTGTATTTCTGAGTTTGGACTGGCAAATAAACTGGAGCCTAATTTTGTGTAGTGGTGAGAAACATTAGATAATGTCTTCTAATCAGCTCTAAAGGAGGATATTTGCGGTCACATGATTTACAGATTTAGAAGTACAATTATTTTAAAGCATGATGCTCTAGAGTAGGATTAAATTATAATAGTGGAAGTCTTTTTTTAAGGTGATTTTTAGAGTCACAACCACATAATTTGAGAAAGCTGAAAGATTAATTCTTGCAAGTGACATCTCAAGGAAAAAGTTCCTACAAAATGAACAATCTGTTCTTTTGTATGATACATTCAGGGGCTATTTAGTAAATTTCTGTGTTATTTGTTTTATGGGCATTGTCTATAAAGGTCCTAGATACGGCCTAGACCTGGAGAGGGGTACCTGTTTTAATAGCATGCAAAGAGAAATCGGTTCCAAATGAAAGAGTAAGGCTCACAGTTGCTTGTGTAACACCCTGAAGAGCAACCAAATAATGAGATAATAGTGTCTTAGCAAGAGCAGTCGTTGGAGGGCAATAGTAGGTTAAGTGTTGCCAAGATGTGTTGTAGTAGTAGTATTATACCTAAGGAGAGCCTGGAGTAGGATTTTGCAGTTAGTTAGTGTATGAATTTTGCGGATGTGAATGACTGATTAAAGTGTCAGGGATGACGCGTTAGAAGAGATCTTTCTTGAATGTGTGGTAATCCAGGGACTGGCAGGGTGGGCTGGCGGTGAACACCTCAGTAGAAAGCTGGGGATGATGGATGGGGTGAGAATGATGCACTCTTTGTTGCAGACAAAAGCTGACGGTTCCGACCTGGCAGCAGCGGGTGGCTCCGGCTGGCCCCGCGGCCCCGCAGGGTGCTGCCCGGGCCCTTCGGCTCCCCCGCGCTCCCCGCGGCGCCCTGCTGCCTTTTCACGGCTCCCTCTCCATTCCCGCACGTCTAAATCATAGCAGGTTTCTACATGTTTCAGGAATATATCCTCATGTAGGACATGTGGGGAAGGAATACATCTGGGATGGTTCAGTGACAGTTTGATTTTTTTAACTGGAACTAATGAGTATTTCAGTACTAAAAAATCCAGTAATCTATTTCTCTGTTTTATTGCTAAGTTCAAGAATCTGTTTATCTCCTAAAGAATGGGAAATGCTAGGATATGAAACCAGGTGTATGTTAGGCATTTATTTATTATTTTCATCATAGTTTATCTAATGCTTCTGTAATTGCTCACAATTTTTTTCTGTTTCCTTAAAGGCTTCGTTTATGCACAAAAAAAATTAATGTGAAAACTGAAAATAATTCTTCCTGGGCAATATTTCACTATAACTGTGGGTATTTTGACTTAATTATGTTGTTATATTGACATTTTTTAGTGGCATTCATGGAGTGTTTAACGGGCTGCATTTTCTAGCAGTTATTCCACTTGCTGAAGCTGCATGGGAACACCCACATTTTCAAGGTAATTTTGTAATTTGTAAAGCCTGTAATCAGACTTACTGGAACAGCTGTTCAAGAGCTGGTTTTGTTTTCTTGTAATGGCTGTCTGGCAGTACTGCTGGAGATCTCCCTGCAGGCCTCTGGAGGGCCAGATTCATATGTTTGGAACAATAAGGTTACTGCAGGGTTATTCCTAGGCTTCCAGGCACCATTTAGTTAAATTTAAGAACCAGATGCTGCTATCACCTGGATCAGAGTAAATACAGAGTAATTTAATTTCCATGACTTGAATAATTGCAGGTTTATTTGTGCATAGTTTTGTCTTTAGACAGTTTATACACCTTAGCAAACAGCAGTTAAAAACATAAATCAGATGTAGCAATTTGATACAGTTCGTTCCAGGGTAGAGTGTCTGTACTGTGCTGGGGTTCATTTTTAAATATTGAAATCTCATGGGGAGGAGAATTCCTGTAAAAGCTGAAAAAACATTTTCCACTTGGCTGAAGTGAAAATTTGGCATTATTTTGTCAGCCCTATTTCCACCTCTTCAGCCAGTTCACTATGGTGCCTTGAAGTGGACTCAGTTTCTCCATCTTCCACCCTTCTTCAGCATAGCTAAAATGCTACTGTGAACTTCAACCACAAGTCATCTAAATCCCTGGAAACGTAAGTACTGCATCAGACTCAAGTTTTATGTGCTTGAATGTAAACTTTTAGAGTCTTTGGATGCCACATACAAAAGGTAACTCAGTCTTTGGATGCCACATACAAAAGGTAACTCAGAATAATAATAATTGCTGTAATAGTATCTTTTGTCTCATAGATTTAATTCTCAGTGTACTCTATTTAATTTGCTATAATTATATACTCAATGTACTTCTAATAAATATACTCTTTCAACATATATCTGTTTGATCTATATATATTTTCAAATATGGGGTAAGCAACAGAAGTCAAGGATACTACATCTTTAGCATTTTTCACTATTAATGCTTTGTTAAATATCATGTTGTTTAATTTCTTTTCATGAAACTGACATAAGGATGCTTTGAAATGCTAAATAGTTGTGACAGTGATTAGTACACACCACTCACACTTGTATGTTTCCAGTGCTAAAAATTTAAGGATTGTTCTGAATTAACTGAAGCAGCATTGCCATAGTATGTAGGTATCTCTGTGCCCTTATCTTCCTTTCTTAGAAAATTGTGATTGCTGTATTCTGAGAACTTTTGATAGCTTCAGAACATGTGGAAAGTGGATGGCAAGTAGTACTAGCTGGTGGACACCCTTCTTTTTGAAAAGTTTTGATCTTTGTTTCTTGCTTGGTCATTTTCACTGCCCCTCACAGTTAATCAGTAACTATTTTCTGCTGAAAACAAGAATGCTACTAACCCAAATCTTACTTAGCTGAATCTGTCTTCTAAGCTAAGAACCATTGATTTTGCTGCCACTGGTGCATGTGGTTTCTAAATGCTGCTTCCATTTCTGGGGGTACTATTAAAAGAAAAAAACGCTGCTGTTGTTAACATATAGATGAGGAATGACTGGCAATGGGTCATAATTTTAGACAGCGGCATGTTCAGCAGAACACAGACATTTAAACACAGGAAGTCCAGAGTTAGTTTCCCATCTGTACAGTGTTAATTCTGCTTGCTTAGGTCACTCACAGTGCCCCAGTAATACTGATGTTTTGTTTGAGCACTGGCTCCTCAGGAGCTGCTTCTGCCTGCCCTGTCATCAGGATCCCCCTGTATGTGCTTGATCAGTAATCCCACTGTACGTGTGCCAGGGATTTTACAGCACTTCCCACCGTGCCAAATCTCACCATGCTTTGCAGCAGGCCTGCGGGTCTGCTGGTGCATGTGCCTTTAGATTCCACTACCTGTAGTTAAATATTTAGTTTATAAAAAATAAATACTAATCTCCTACAATTTACAGTTCCTTTGTTCTCACATCTGCCACATCACGTGTTAGCCTTCAGGAATCCTCACAGCCTATGCTCATGTATGACCTAGCTGTAGACAACAGCTTTCTGGGCTCTGTTTCAAGCGTGGTGTTTCAGACTGAGTTCTGAAATGTGTCATGGAAGTTTCCAGAACAGTTCTTTCTTTGGATCATCATATAGTTTTATACAATGGAACAGCTCAAATATTCATTCATTGAGTGCCTTTGGAGATGTTATTCACCATGCCACATTCTGCAGAAAATTACATGGCATATGAGGAACTAATTCATTAAAGTTAAATTAAAGGTTTAAATTCATTAAACCTTCTATACAGGTTGATGTTTTAAAAAATTACTCCGTAATTTGGATCTTTGGATGTGTAGACCATAGGTTTATCTATTATATGAAAAAAACCACGTTTCTATATACTGTTACTGGAAGCCACACACTCTTACTTTTGTTTTACTTCCACATCGATAAAGAAAGCATTGGAAATACATATAAAAAAATGCTTCAAGATGAAACTCTTGTTTCTATGAACCTTATATTTGAAGTTGAAAATACCTAGCTCCGCAGCTAAATCCTGTGGACTATGAGATGTATGTCCTTCCTCAGGTACTTCTGAGTTGAGATGGGTTTCCATTTTCTTTTTTACCATTTTCTAAGCTGTTTTGCAGCCCTCTCTTCATTCGCAGTTGTATTACTTTGCTTGAAATAATGTTGGGAACTGTTTCAAGTACCTTCATGGATGTGGATGCTTAACTTTTTTACAGCAGAGCTGCAAATGCACATTTGTGCCTCATCAGTGCATGTGGCACTGTGACTGTAGCACTTGGGTATTTTCTTGAGTGGCTGTGGAAATTCTCACTCAGTGCTTCGTGAATCACTACAGAATGGTGAATCACTGCAAAGTGGTCCTTAGACAACTGACCTTAAGTTGACTTTCCCAAATATTTTCACTTACTAAACCTAATTAAAAGGTACATTAAGGATATTTATATTGCTATATCTCTGTAATTACAGTTGCTATAAGGATGCTATTCTTTTGTGAAAGGGTGATAAGATGTTAATAAATAGGCTGTCTTTCATACTGTGGATAACATCATACTAAGCTTTAAAGTCTTTGTAATAATGGATTGTAGTAAATTAATACTTCTCCATAAGAAAGGTTATATATCATAATTGTGTTCAAACGTATCACAAAAAAATAATACATTATGTTAGGAATTTATTTAGTAGATGGAACATTGTTGTGGTGGACTACATTGTTGTTTACACGGGGTTTGGGGTACTTTGCACTGAGTTATTATTTCGCACTGGGAGTATGTAAACTTGTACTAAGGTTTCTGTTTGTATTGGGTTGTTCTGTGTTTCCCCACTCTCCCCTCTCTAAGCACCGTGGTGGTGGCCCCTTCCTCCACCTGCCCCAGGCTGGCTTCTCCCTTTGTCCCATTGCCCGGTGGTCTCCCTTCCCAGCTTCCCCCTCTCCACTCGGGCAGAAAACCCCCGAACACGTGGGCACGACCTCTTTCTTCTCTCCTCCCAGGCTGGGGTCCTTGCTGCCATCCTTCCCCTTCCCCTGCCTAGGGATAAGTTCTGCATTAAACCAGGATTGCTGCACAGAGAAAAGAGCCTCTCTCCCTTTTGTCCGTGTAGAATCCACTCAAACCTGAAGCTAGTAATATAGCTCTCAGGACACAGAGGCTTGCTGCAGAACATCTGACTGGAGGAACCCAAGAAAACTAATTTGTCAGTCTTCATGAGCAGAAATCCCCTGATTGTAGATATCTGATGGCCCTAAGAAGTCAAGGCAATAGATTCTTAGTGTAGAGCAAAATTCACAGTTTAATTTACCAGACGTGCTACACAGTAACTGATTATCCTAGCTCTCTGTAGGCCCAGTCACTACAGGTCTAGCACTGCAGTGAGGGACTCTGTACCCACTACAGCCTTGATGGTCAGCAGCTTCTCTGTGGAACTATCCTAACAAAAAAATCCCACTGAAGACCAGGAGTGGCCTAGACCTGCACTCCGTAGGAACATAAAACATTAGATCAGAAGTGTCATGGAGCTCAATTTCTGGTTTTGTCCAAATTATTTTGTATCTCATGGGTATAACAGGGCTTTCACGTTCCATGGGGAGGGGCTTTTATATTGTGAGGTTAACACCTAGTGCATCTTTGTCCTTCTGGTAGAAAGCTCTGGAGCTCTGACTGTTCCCTCCGTAAGAGTCACCTCCTTCTCCTCCCTGACCTCTGGCTAAGTGGAGGAGTGGATTACTAGCAGAGGAATGTAACACTTCCAATTTGCCGGGTAGGCGGTAATTGCTGCGTTCCAGAGAGGTTACCACAGCAACCCCCTCAGAGATACATGAACTTTGTGCACTCCACTTCCAGAGTTTGTTAAAGTTATAAATCACATCTAGTGTATACTTGGTATACTTTAACTTAGCTATTTAAATTCCAAGGAAAACCCAAATAAATAGGTATCTGTTTTCTCAGGTGACCAGCTTCTCACACTAGTTTTCCCTGCCAGTCCTAATAGAAAGTAATTATTATGATCTCAGACATTTCCTCTTCCTCACCTTCCTATTTTCCATTACACAACTACAATTATTATTGATTATACCTAATTAGGATTCATTGTGCTTCAAAGATTTAATATTTGGTGTTTGCCTCTAACAGGTGATAATCTTGCATTTAGGCTTAACATCATGAGTAATACAAGAGACAAGGGGACAATCAAATGCAAGGACAAGAGCGACCACTTCAAAAACACATGATCTTTTCCTTAGTTAATGAGTTAGTTATCTGTAATTTCATAAAGTCTAAGTTCAAAGCATTTTCGTGACTAATATATGGAAAGGAATAGTACTAGTGTGAAACTTATTTATTTATTTCTTTCAGAAAAATATGTTGTCTTGAGGGCAGCAGTACTTACCTGTATAGAGCAGGTGCCCTTCACTGGTCTTGTAAATTGCTTGGCTTGCTTACACACCAGGGACTCCCTTTCTCCGTTGCACAAAAAGGTACCCAATAAGTCATGATTCCCTGTAAACAGGCATTTTTAGATGCCGGTCCCTCACCTATTTGCAGCTCTTTGTTGTTATGTTCTCTTCAGTTAATTTCTGCATTTTCTTCTATGTTCAGGTCTTTGTGTGCAGTTTATATCCAGGGTTATGTGATACTGAAACAATGATGGGACTTTGTATATTCCATTACCATTGTCCTCCATTGTCCTCTTCAAAATACTAGGAATTGTGAGTATTCTCATGTTATTACTTCGTCTAGGAAGTCACATGTCATTGTTAACATTGTTAACATTTTGAAGGGTCTTGAAAAAGGGAGACTAAAGAACCTGATTCTCGAGTACCTGAGGGAAAAAAAGGATTTCGTAGTCTAGTTAAAATTGTGTCATCTCTGGCATGGTCTATAGGATGGGAAATTTTGGCCTCAGGATTGAAAGTCTTGCCAGAAGAGTATGAAGGTTTCCAAACTGACTTTGCCATTAGGAAGTTGGTACAAGCCACAGCTCACAGAGGAAGACCATGTTCTGTCTGATGGAAGAGTCAGTGATGTTGTGGGAAATAGATTAGGAATGGATAAAAAATAAATAGGTCAAAAGGCCTCTGTAGACATGTTTTGTCTTCAGCCTCTAGATCCGTTGTCTGCTAACTGTAGTGAGCAGTCTTTGAAAACTAGAGCTACTTGCACTACTAAAGCATATATTACATTAGTTGTTCTGAGTCTCTGTCTGTTACAAATTCTATTACTGTACTTCTATTAATACTATCTATTACCATGCAGTGGGAATCCCAAACAGAAGCCAGGTGCTTTTGTTTTGATAATGAATTTGTGGGCATTGTGGGGATTGTGTTGGGAGGCATTATTAAACTCTATCCCAGTCAAACAATTGCAGACTGGTGAGTAGACAAGTGCCTGAAAATGTAACTATTCTAAATATACTGCACTTCTAATTAAGTATTTCAGATATGATTCCAGGAATGTTTACTATTTTGAAATAAAAGGGAGACATTATTCCAGCTGCTAGGAATTGACTGTTTATAGAAAGTGAGTTGTTTTTTTTTCCTTTGTAGTAGATTTCAAATTCACCATGAAAAAAATGTTATAAATACTGAAGAAAAATTTTTGCCTGACTATTCCTTACAGTGTTAACTACTGAAGGAATGGGAATTCACCTGCTTCTGCATTTGAAAGGGAAAACTCTGTGCAACCCAGGTGACATGAGAACACATCCTGCGGTGACTTCTCACTGCTATGCAGAGTGAAAGGAAGGGCTTGGGAAACAGTCAGGGAATACCTCTGGAACTATCTAGACTCTGATTGATGAACAAGTCCTCTGTGCCAAGATGCATGTCCCAGTTCTGGCACAGCTGGAGGAGACCTGTAAAGACTTAACAATAAGCATCAGCTCCTTCTACTGAGAAAGGCCACAGTTAAACAGTTTCTTTGTGGGCTTCTCTTAGGCCTTCCAAGTGTCTATCAGAAAATTAATATATTTGTATTAAGGCTTTCTCTGGAAGCCCTAAGAAGGTGTTCTTGTGTAGATTATGATGCCATAAGCAATCATAATCCTTGTTCTAGTAAGCTTACTAAATCTTCTTGCAAACATTTTCTTATCTAATAAGTGTCTTTTTATTTTTACAAATTTAAAGCGTCTAAGTGATGGAAATGATAATTCATTATCAAGTGAAATAAATTAGTCAGTCTAGTAGGAATTTAATCCAATAGATTCATGCAGCATCTCCATGTTACCTGCTCACTGTAGCTCATCAGTAGCTGCTGCAAAGAAACACAAGAGAAATCTTTCACTAAGTGTCTTTCACTAAATCTTTGTGTTCAGGTCACCAAAGTCAAGGTATTTTAGATGAATAAGTGAAGCAACTTCCAGACTCTAAAATATTTAAAAGTCATTTGTATTTACACAAAATGTAAAAATAGATTGCCACCAGGGATTTAACTTACACATTAAGGGTCCTTCTTAACTTACACATTAAGGGTCCTTCCTTTCACAAGAAGGGTCCTTCTTGATACCATATGACACCTATCTCTCAATAGAAGAGTGTGAACAGCTAGTGAGAGATGCTGACTTGGCATAAATAAGAATCTAGTGGATCAGGCAGAACTGAGCACAGTGTAGTTGTTGCCAAGGCAAGATGCACTAGAATGACATCTGCAAAGTACCTGAGGAAAAAAAGAGGAATAAGATAGGTTTTGTGAAATTCATGAATACAAGTGCTTCAGGAGTGATGTGAAATGTACTCCTGGTCTGAACTATGGCATTAACATAGACCTTGCTTAGAATCAGGAGTGCTGCCTGAGATGGAGCTGCCCTAATCAGCTCCTAATCCTCTGCTCTGGATTACAGTTTACATTCTCAGATTCCATCTTGGATCATTAAAATCTCCTCACTGAATTTTTGTTAGAAGTATTAGTTAACTGTGACACATTTGTTTGGTTTGTTGGACAAAGTTTTCAAAATGTTTTTGCTCAGCCTTTGGTATTTGGATTTTTAATCTACAGTTGAATTTACAAAACATATTTCCTATATCCAGTACAAGGCAGGGAGACTAGGCCACAAGGGAGACTTTTTCAATTTTAGGTAATTTCTTCACCTTTCAGAAGTTCTCAGGTTGGAGGGAAAAGGATACCCTTTTATGTGATCGCATTCATATTTTTCTACTTCAATTATCAATAACTCTTTACTAAATTCTTATTTAATTAATCTTAAATTAAGATACTGATGCTTTTAGGAGTAGAGTAGGTACACCTTTACCAATATCCTTGATTTATAAGGTTAAATATTCTACTGGACTTTTTTTTTTTTTTAACCAACAATGAAACTAGCGTGATTAGTTTATCAGAAGTAACCATGTAACAATGAGAGTATTTTTTCCAAAATCTGTAATGTGGGAGCAGACCTTTTCTGGATGCTGTCTTTTAAGAACTTACCTGTTGTAATTGTTATTTTGTTTCTATATTTTTTTCTAAAAAGTTGTTGTTATTGTGGTGAGAATCAAATGGTTCTCTGAGAAAAGAGGCTATAATAAATGCATTTTCTTCAGTTATTTTTTTCTCTGTGCTTCCAGTTTCTTCATCTGTATGACAAGATTTGCATTTTGCAGAAAAGATCACTTAAGTGGCCATCTTTTAAAAATGTTATGTCAGAGTTTTTAGTCTTATACATAGTTTCAAGCACCAAAAGTTCTAGAAGTAATCCAATAGTAATAACTGTAAATTTTTAAAAAAGTTTGTCAATTTGAGTTATGTTTGGCTCATGAAAGCTTGCTGAAGATGCAGATGGAAATTTTAGTTCCTGAATAACCATTTTATACATCAGTTTTGAAAACATGTCAAGTTAGTGTGAGTATATGATTTCTTGCATAATAATGTTCTGTTGGATAGTTTAGAAGCAGCTCACAAGATAAAGATATAAGGAAATTATTGGCCATCAGCAGCAGTAAATTTAGCTGTGCTACGCAGTGCTCATGCCTAATACGTGCAAGTAGCTCACAGCCAACAAATGGTTCTTGTTCCAAGTCATTGAGAAATCTTTGTTTATATAAATTAGCTAGTTGAGCCACCCAAGCAAATTTTTTCTTCTGATGCTTGAAAAAAAAAGATGAATGAATGGAGATGAAACAGCTATTGTTATTTTCGGTTATCAACCTAACCATGTCCAGATATTGGTCTGCATCAGACTTCTCATATGTTATCATCAAAGAATAAGGCTACCATGAGCAGTGTCACTGATTGGTGCCACCTGCCTCTTCCTGGACATTTTATTCCTTATCATTTTCTGAAAGTACATTGTCTCTAATCCTACTGCTATCAAGTGCTTTGGGATGAATCTTCTTTTGGAACTGCGAAAATGGTTTGGATATAAAGTAGAAGATGGAGTTCTGATGCAATACCACCTAATCAAGTTCTGAAATAATTATCACGGGCTGATTTCAGTGCAGTAAGCTATCTGCAGAAATGATAATAGGTGTTGCTCAAGCCTGGCACACCTAACTTCATGTTTCCCAAGCCATATAAATAAATAGTCTTCTCTGCGTATCCACACCTCCCCTGTCACACCATTTCTGAGCAAAGAAGGGTCCTTCATTTAGATTAGCAAATAGATTGAAGCAGACACCCTCCTGTTTTCATAACACTGACTATAATTTTGCTATGCTTGCAAGTGGAGAGTATAATTACCATTATCCTCTGATACTATAAGTGACATAGCTGTTATTGGTTCCCAAGCTTCATTTTTAGGAACCTCTTTTTATCCAATATCACAAAAAAAAAAGCTACTTTAAACTTCAGCTCAGATGATACATTTTCTCTAACATTAAATTCAACCTTTTATTATTAAATACTTTCATTAATAAACACTTCAGTTAGGAAAAATAGTCTAATAAATAGCTGTAGTTATTAATTTGTCTCTGTTTTTTCCAATACACTGAACATGCTCTACAGATAGTTTTAGGCTTGTAAATTACATTAGGCCCTCATATTGTATGTTATGCGTTTAATTTTCATTCTTCATTAGCACTTCAGTTTTGTATGTTCCACTGGATTTCTGCATGTCAAGTAAACAATCTTTGAAGAATTCGATTTTTTCTCATTCTAAGCTACAAAATAATACCAGTAAGTCATTGCTGATCAAGTAGGAAGTAGATCAGATTACTAAGGTGTATTACAAGCTCCCCAACATTCCCAGCCAAGACAAATGTGTCATCTAGAACTCTGGAATGCAGCAAATAATTTGCTTTACAGACTGTTGATGAACTTGAAAATAGTTTATGGTTTAGAATTATCATCAGTTCAGTGTGAGATTCTGCAGCACAAAGCCAGGAAAGAGCAGATATCCTTAGGGTGCTGCAAGATCTGCTCCAAAAATTAATTGTAGGGTAAGTCTAATGAAACTGTTGAAAACAGGATATGATGAAACATGAAGCACTCCTTTGGCTCCCTCACAAAACCCTCCCTCCTTCTATATTCTCTCTCAACATAAATAGCTGTGGCTGGGTTGGAATCAGAGTGCCACTAATGCTACACTTTCCATTTTATTTTCTGGGTTTCTGTGGTTATTAAATACTGGAGACTGAGCCATAAATAGATACAATTTTCAGCAATCTCCCATATTTTTTTCCTTTTATACTGATTTTGGAGATTATCTCAGTTGTCCACCATGTGTGTTTGTTTAGACAGAAATTCAGGGCCTTACTGGACCCGTTTCCATTGGACAGTGTGGGTTAAACCTGCTCCCATGTTGCAGTAACAAACTCGTGGTTGCACCGTTCCAAACTTCACCATAGTGAAAAGTGCCTAGTTTAGTAATGCTGCAGCCTGTGTTTCTCAGTCTTGTATTGAAAATATTAAAGAAACAGTTTCACAAGGTTTTTGCTATAGAAGAGTATGGTGAAAAGGGTCTGAATAAAATGAACACACCTAGAAGTTTGTGTCTTGAAGGCATTCAAACACACTCTTCCTGTTCTAGCAATAAGTGGAAAACACTTCTCTAATTTATTATTATTCACATTTTTAGAATACATGAACAGTTCTAATAAGTTGTTATTTAACGGTGTGAAATGTCTCTCTCAACTGCTCACAGGAATTTCAGTTTGTCATTCCCACAAGTGGTATTGCAGATCAATAGCAGCAGTTTGGCTGACATCCTAAGCCAAAGCTGTGGGAATCATTTAGATTTTGGTCCAACCCCAGTGTTGGTGTGAGGGAATTTTACAGCAGCAGAGTCTCCCCCTTAGCTAGAAAAGCAAAAGCTTGGGGGGAGGGGGCAGGAGGGAGGGAAGCCTATCAGTTGGATGTCTCAAAACGAATTTACCCAGAATTCTGTTAATTTTTTCTCATCTCCACATCATCTGCATTCAGCTGCCGCAGCACAGAGACATGTGTATCCACCTAGCTTGTGTTTCCACAATGAGGGAATTGGAATCAAGGTTACCATTAACCAAAAGGCTAGAAAAATTTGTGATGTGTCTCCACTAACAAGAATATTAATTCATAATAAATTAAGGGCCATCCCACTTCCCTAGGGCTCGAGGTCAGTGTCTACCTTTGAACTTTGTGTTGAACCCTTCCAACAAAGTGGCCCTCTACAATTAAACATCACTTAAACTTTTCCGGAATATAAATTACAAATGTATAAAACTTCAGGTACCTTGCAGCTAAGCACCTAGACATTACAATTTGAGGTTTATTATATATATGAATAATAAAGAGTGGATTTCTCTACTCTGTACTTACTAACACCGTATATTACAAACATGAATTATAATGGACGGTAATTTTTATGCTCTGAAATTATAAACTTCTTGTTGTTGCCCATTAAATATTTAATATTGAGATAGGAAAAAAGGAAAAATTTAATTCAGAGGCTAGCTAGGCCACTGATCATTTTGTCGGTCATCTCTGCCTTGCTCTTGTAACTCTCTGCATGAGGATTAATGTGGGGAGACAATAGAAAGCCTATGACTTTCAAAGACCTCTAATTGCTCTTACAAAAAGCTGATGGGGAAAGAACTACATATGAAGGTAATGTCTGGTAGTATTCTCAGTCCCTTAGAGCTACTTTAGAGTCACTCAAACCTGAAGTCACTCAAATATTTGACAATGTTACGGTGGAAATTGCATATTGTTTGCAACTCTTACTTTGGGAACTCAGTCCAGTCCAGCCAAATACTTGGACTTTGCTGGCTCCTTTTCTTCCCTTTTACTTTTCTTATTTCAGTGTTTATATGCTTCTGCTCTCTTAGCCAGGCACAAGAGTTTGTCCAATTTAAGAGCTCTGCAATCTTGGTATGGTAGTTTCTGTAGCAGCATGGTATGGTATGTCCTTTATAATTTCACACACTTGGAATTAGATGGAAAGATAATCACCTGGGGAGTTTGAGAATGAGCTGGCTGGGCTCAATACACAGTGTTGTGTCTTTCTCCACTCATCTAGCCAAACAGATTTCAAGAGCAAGATCCAGGAAGAAAATAAGTAAACTGTAACTTCTTCCTTCAATGTTTTAAATGCCTCCCTCCATTTTCTTGTATTTTTAAAATTCCTAATCTGCATGAAATTTACATACACCTTCTTCTTAACACTTTTTTTAAAGAGTGGTTTACTTCTGATATTTTTAAAATATCAACTGTATGGTACCTTGTCCCTGTACAATCCTTCTGTGAGTGTTTCATTAGAAGAAATAGGCCAAATTTTAATACTCTCGACCTTGCCCATTCCAGTTCATCCACTCCCAGCTGTACATCTTCTAATGCCTACCTTAGTCATGCCAAGCTCACATTTTTCTCCACTGAGTGTTAGGTCCTATTGGCAGGCACAGCCTTCTCAGTTAAAAGTAGGGCTCATTGTCAGCTATAAATCTCTCTGTTCTAAGCAAGCGTGGACCTGTCTAGACCTGTCAGTGAGATCAGCTTAGACAGAGCTGTTACTGCATTCCTTTTGCTGAAAGCAAATATTTGGAACTTAGATGCCCTGATGTAATTTTAAAACTAGAGATTCTAGAGTATAAGCACATGCTACAAAAGTCTCAGCTTTAGTGGATGATCAGTTTTACGTGTAGGATAGGTCTTGCCCCTATTCATCATCTATTTTTCATCTATCTGCAAAACAGATGAATCTTCTTGTTTTAAAATTTAGGGTAAATTAACCTGAAGGTTTTCAGAGGTTTAATGCTGTCTCTTGTAGCATATCTTCTATCATTTGTCTTGCAAGAGTCTGAATTGAGCACCTTAGTAGAAATATATATTGAGATTATTCTTGTTGCAAAAGGTTTACTGAGCACAGAACCAAGTGGGAAACAGTAAGAGAAGTGGAGCATCTGTTCAGGTATTCCTGAATCTAAATTCCAGTCTTAACATAATAGTTCATAATTTGTCATTGAGTTAAAGTAATACTACTAACAGAGTTAGCATTATTCAGGCACTACCAAGCAGAAACATTCCCTTTTGATGTGTGCTGAACATTCCTGATGAATATTTTAACCTGCTCACTATATAGATATATTCTGGACATATATATGTCGTAATTGGTCTTCTGTTTTCGCTTGTATTGATGTGAATCAACTCATTTGGTGATAGAACTGAAAAGTGCAACTAGCTACAAATCTATTTAAATTACACCTTTTGGCCCTGCTGAGAATTATTCACTTTCCAATAATATAGTAGTTCAATAGGACCAGTGTGATGTTGTGGAATGTCCTGATCTTTAAGATATGACACCATGAAATGTGACAGGTATGAGAGAATCTTTATTCAGCTGTGTTGCTGTGGGCAGATTTCAGTACACCGTTGCAAAATCCTAAGTGCTGTTTATCTAGCTAGTTGCCCTGTATTTGACCAAATATGTGATCATCACAATTGTTCCAAGATCTCATATTTTTTTCTGAACTGTGGCTCTCCTGCACACAGATAATGTTTCCTAGAGAAAATTCAGTTCGATTTCTAAAGCATTCTCAGCTGAATGGACCAGTGCTACAGTTTGTAGTGCCACTATGATTGGAGGACTTTATTTCTGCCATGATTGTAATACATATCTATAATCCTGTGAAAACCATGCTTTACCTTTGAGAATGTCTTCTGTAGACAATGATACAAGAATAGCTTTCTCTATCTCTCACATAATATGTTCTCAATTATAAAATGCTGCTGTTCTTCCTTGATATTTAGAGACACATATTTGGTGAAAGGGACTGCTTGATTAAGTTTATTTTTCAAGTAAAAAGGTGGCTTATTATTTCCTGCACTCAAGGCACCTGCTGTGGACATCAAGATTTTTCGTTTGTGGGGTATTGGCTTTTTACAGACAATGAATATAAATAGATATATTTCCTTCAGGCCATGTTTTAATTTGAAGAGGAAAAAACACACGGTCATTGACATTTTACCAACATTAAAACATCACAGAGAATTTAGGTGACCGTTATAATTCCTTATCACAAATTAAATGAAGATTGCTATGGTGGAAGCAGAAGCATTAGTTTCAAGTTGTTGCCCAAAAATATGTTACCAGTCATTTTGTCAGCATGAATTGTTTGAGGTTGTAGGAGATAGTCATCACATTTTTCATGACCAAAAGCAATTTAGAAGCATGTTTGATATCCCGTAATCTTCTCAGTTAAAGGAATATAAAACTAAAAAATCCAAATCCCAGTAAATATTGATGAGAAGAAGAGAGAGGATGGGACACTGGGGAGAGGTGAAGCTTTGGGAAATTAGAACTGCTGAGTGTGTGTATCTAGCATTGGATACCTACATCCACAGGGGAGTTCCAAGAAGGCTGTGTGGGTTTTTTTATAGATCCTAAGCTGCTATGGTTTCCACTGTCTCTACGAATTAGATATTTTTTTCACAAGTGTGTTCAGACTCCACAGATGCATTCCCATCTAAGAGTATGTGAATGCCAGATACATTAGTTCTAGTCCCTTTGCTTTCTAGAATATCAGAGAGAAAATCAACAAAGAATCAATATATGTGCTGCTGTCTATGACTGATCTGTCACACGGTGGGTTGTACTAATCCATAGTAGATTTCAAAGCCCATAGGCATTTTTCTAACTCTTTCATAGGCTGGTGTTTGCAGTTGGATTCTAACAGTAGAGAAAGGATGTTTTGCTTTCTAAAGATGGTATCTCTTTCCACAGACTTACAGAGCATTAAAAATCTGTCTTGATTTTGGGGTCCAGACAGTATGTGCAGATACCACAAATGAAGGAAAATACAAATTTGTCACTAAGTGACTCGCTTGGCCAATCTTGTCTGTGTAATGCAGAATTGTCATGTTGTTACAAAGTGACTCTCCTATAACCTTCCCACCAAACATAATCATGCTATTACTGTTTACTCTGACAGCAGCTTCTTTCCATCCAAGAAGCTCAGCAAATTTCACAACCATTAAGCCTCCCAATGAAATAGTTAAATGTCATTATCTCATTTTCTAGATGAGGCATATAGAAATTAATGACTTGTTAGAGTCATACAGGAAATTTGTGACAGAGCAAGGAAGAGATGGCAGCTCCTCCAGCTCTCATGCCTATTTTTTCATTTTCCCTTTTTTCCTCAAATTAAAGGCACTCCTGGTTTTCGAACAGCACTATAAATGAATGAACTGAAAACCTCAGTTATTGAATAAGTAGAAGAAAAGTACCAAGAGCAGCTCTGCTACTTTTCTAGCAATATAATGTAAGAACTGTGCTATTATTGGCATAGGATTACTTTTAAGTAGAAGCACACTAGAATACAAGAATCCTAGACCTCAGTTTGAACAAACTGAGAGAGGGGAAGGAGGACCTCAGTGGCTTGATATAGCACCAGAAACCTGGTGTGAGCTGCATAGAAGTAATGGTTCTATTTGATCTGCTATCATGCCTTAAATGTGCTGATTCATCACTGGGCTTCTTGATTTGGCTGTGGCTGAATCTCACTATTTCTGTTTAAACTGAGCAAAAAGCAGTGTTCACTTAATGGGTCATACATGAGGTTTATTTGAGTTTCTCACTCCTGAAAAAATCCCCATTAAGTCCACTAACTGTTCTGATACACAAACACAATGAAATTCATCACATTAATGCTTACATACAAAATGCATTAGAGATTTTGTTTGAGAAGTTATTGTAAAAGAAAAACACTTTAGGATGTGTATTTTAATTTTTTTATATTATTCTTGCTGTTTTGTACTATATACACTTAGATATTCCCATCTTTAGTGTAACACTGTCTATACAGGAGGTATATGCTATCTGTATATGTGTGTGTATATATATATAGATATATCCACTTTGATGGCATGAACTTATGAAACTTTGAGCTTATTTATATTGTATAGGAAAGGATGAAGAGTTCTAAATGCAGGAGTAGAAATGGGAAGGTTTGTGTCCTGAGAGAAATACGTATGAATCTTTGAAATTAATTACTGTATGTATTTATTGTATAGATATTATCCTGCCGACCTACTTAGGTTTAAATTAGAGGAGTCCCTCAGGAGGAATTTCTGGCAGAGGTGAAAATAAATTAAGAATTCTGTGGATCATCAAGAGTCCTAATCAAAACTAAGAAAGCCGGGGATCATGCTCAGCCTGTCTCTGACCTGGACTGATGAAGTTTCTTCTTCCAGTCAAGGTTAGGGTGGAAGATGATACTTGTGAAATCTTAAAGATGCTGGCCTACGCAGAGAAAGGGGTTGAGTGAACTTTTCAGGGAGTGTCACTGAGTGCTGACAAGGACTGACACATACCATGAGTGGCAGCAGACTTTCTATATGACCTTGGCCGAGTCACTTAATCCCTCTGTGACTTGGTTTCCTCATCTGCAGAATTGGATATAAACACTAATACTTCCCTGCCTCACAGGGAGCTGTGGGGATTACTTCATTACTGTTTGCAAGGTGTGTTCAGAGACAAACAGGAAAAATGCAGTGGAAGTGTTACTGCTGTTGCTGGAAACCTGTACAATATCAAATGCCTTGTTGATCATGTCCTGGAAAATATATTATTAACTGAATATTTCTTGGAGAATCCATTATTATTGGAAACCATGTGAGCCCATGCTACCTTCCCTTTTTGCTCTGCTTCCTTTCTGCTCTTCAGTAGTTGTGCACACGCACAACAGAGTATGCCTCTTTCTAGGATGACAGCTTTTTGGCTTCTGTAAATGATGAACCTGGGACTCCCCAAATCTACAGTCACATTCTCTTACCTAGGAACAACATGTATAGATTGACACAAACATAAGTAATCTACCTCCTTTAGTCACACTTTTGAAGGAGTGAATAGCAAGTGTTTGAAGTTGATTTTTGAATTCCAAAGGAATTTCCACTAGTAAGGACATCTCCCTCTTGGACTGAGAGATTGAAAAAAACTCCTAGAAGCTGCAGCTCTATGTTTATTAATAACAGATCTGTGCCTTTTTTGATCACACAGTGGTGCAGATCTCATGGGTATCTGTTACAGACATGCAATGATGTGTCCCCCAGATTAGCCAGAATTCAGTTAGCCTGAGCAGCCAACATTTTTCAATGACTGGGCGTACGTCAGCAAAGGGAGTTTATACAATCCAGTTTTGTATCCTATATCTCTGCTGGTTTTGACCCAGTACTGTTGGATTGGCAGAAGCTCTAAAGTTGAACCTACATGTCTGAATCCTTGCTGCTCTCTCATGAGCGGACTATAGATGTGCACTGTCTTAACCCCGCTATGCAGGAGAATTCTCTAGGCCCCAGGGACTTAGAAATAGCCTGTAAACATATTTCAGTGATTGAAATATGTACCATTTCAATGGTACATGAAGTATTCTGGATCTATAAATTACAGTCAAAAAGAATTTTTCAGTAATACCAGCAGCTGATGCATGTAAGAGAGACCATTTATCTTTTCCATGGCTAGGAAAACAGTGAATTTTCCTTGTTAATATTAAGGCTCCAGTTTTCTTGTGGACTGTATATCTTGGTAGCAGGATCCCTCTACTATCATTTCTTTCATTCCATTAACATGTTTAGGTTTACTTAAATCTGAATATAGTGTCTGGTAAATCATTTACAAATGGTAGTCACTGTGGCTTATGTGAAGTATTGCATATGTTTGCAGCCACACCTTAAAAGGCACTCACCTTAAAAGCACATAGGGACAATACCACTCGTTGGCTTGCACAATGCATGAGATAACGTGATGCAATGTTCATATGTCATTGCTCTTGTATGTGCTGTTCATGTCACGTGTTTCTCCTGAGCAGCACGTAAGTGCATGGCACCCATCAGCTCTACACAGTCTTGTTCCCCCTCATCTCTACTGGGACACAAAAGCTTTGGTAGGAGTAACCCATTTGATCACTCCCTTTCTGCTCTTATGTCAAGTGAAGGCAAAGCTTCTTTTTGCTCACTTATTCTCATGTAAGGCTCCCAGTGACATCATCTAACTAGGACGTTCAGGGCGTGAACCATTTTGTTATTTATAGAGTTACTTGTTTTTTACATAAATGTTGGCAGGGTTTAAATTAGACAGAAAAAGTGCCAACATGAGCAAAGACAAGAAATTAAAGATATGAAGGAGTTAAAATTTTTTAATATGTAGGAAAGGATAATTTTAATATCTTTTTTTTCCCTAGAAAAATGTGGTTTGCTGAATTATTGGAGAGTTGAATGTTTATCAATAAGTCATTTGACATATTTCCTTGGGACTTCAAAATATACTATGTAAATTTTAGTTGGTTTTACAATTTTTTTAATATAAATTTTTTTCTGAAGAATTACACCATATTTAGATCTAGAGTTATTTTGAGCAATATACAATATTACTATATGATATGTTGGTGTATTTTCAAGAAGGGAATCTATTTATTGTGCATAGGAAGCAAAATGTTCCTTTATAAATACAAAATAAGTCCTTGGAAACAAGATGTAAATATTGACATGCTAGTCAGGAGGCAGGAGACATGCTGGTTCTGAAGGAAGACAATATAAATCTGTCTTTTCATTTAATCATTATTATTCACATAACTGTTACGAATCCTTACCACTAAATTTAGACTAGAATGTTTTTGAAAATAACTTCAGTTGAGTACTCTGGAGTGATACACAAAAAGTAGGCAAGGATAACATCCTCTTATCACACTAATACTGTACGCTAAGAAAGCCGCTTTTGTTTGGGCATGAAATGTGGAATATTACAGAAATTTCTCAAATAGTCAAAATAGATGTCAGGAGAACAAATTTTATTTCTGTCATTTGTAGGGATTATTCTTGACCTTCCCTGTTTAAGCAAGGAAGAAGCAGAGATAAGGACTGGGAGAGTTTGGGAAGGCACCTGGCACTTAAGAGGAGTCAAGGATGTTCAGAAATAGTTGTGATTTTTTTTCGGAACAATGAAAAATAGTGCTTGGAAGAAATGAAGTTTCTTTCCCTCCCTTCCCACTCACTTTTACTGTTCTATGGAGTCAGTTTGGACTACTTAACAAAAGACATGGATTGTTATAAACTCAGCTCTTCATATCTGTAAGAGCACTTGTTATGTTTGTTTTCTCTGAAGGCATTTTGGATTGGCTACTGTTACAGCATTCACCGTGTCCAGCGCATGTGAGGTGTCTGAGCAAAGAGTTTGCCCGTTGTCTCGCCCAGGCCAACACACGGGGGTGTATCCATTGCCTAGGAAACATCAAAGCAGTTTGATAAGGATATTGATGAAAATAACATAACTGATTTTACCATGTTATTCATATCTGTATGTTGGCTTTAGTTGAAGGGTTTTTAGGCTTTCTAACATTTCCAGTTGCAATGTAAACTGCCAGATTAAAAATAATCTTTGGCTCAGTTGTTGCAGAGTGCAAGCAGAAAGCTGTTAAGGATCACAGAGGCAATTGGAGGTCCTAATGTCAGTGAGGAGGAAGGGAGTGGGCTGCTTACTCTAACTTGTTTTAAACAGCTTTTAGTAGAAACAAAGCAGTAATAGAAACTCTGCCAGGGTCTGCAGTCTTTTATTCAAGAAGACAGTCTTTTGCTTATATGAGTAGCTGGCTTCCCCTGTATCCATCATGTACCCTTTAAAATTTTCACCCACTGCCCAGTAGGTATCCCCCTCCTTTCAGTGTTCTGGACTCTGGCCTCTCTACCATATTTCCTGGCTTCCTCCTAAAATGAATTGGCCCACTGTCAGTAGCACAAATCTAATGTGATTATTTTAAAGAAAGAGCAGCTAACTCCATATGGGCTACGTACAATCAGATATCTAAAGAAAAAGGCTAATATTCCCACGGGAATTTGCATTGAAGGCATTCCAAGCACCAGGGAATTCCATGTGCACACAACCCAGTGTTGTTCTGTACAGGAGTTTCAGTACATAGCAAACTCTGTAATCATGGTTTCACTGGAGTCGGGAGTTTACCACTTGTTCAATTGGTATTCAAATTATGATCTCAAAATTGTCCTTTCAAGTGTGTAGACCTGAAAAAGACTTCTTTTTTTAAACTGGCTTTTTGGAGTACAGGTAAATTAATATTGAATCAGTCTCCTATGTTTGATTCAGTGGGAATATTGTTCCTTTGAAATAAACCGCAAGCAGAGTGTTGTGTAAGAGGGACGCAGGTTTACAACTCCCAAATTGTAAACTAATGGTCTGAGTCTTAACCAGCTTATTCACAGTAGTGTTTTATTAGTGCTACAGCCAACAAAAGCATATTGCTTGTGTTATCTATGCTTCTTTATAACCATATTACCGAGATTACAGCAATTCATTGCCTGACATTTATCTATCTGACTGTCAAATCAAATATTCATGGAGTGCTCACTGCTGCTCAAAGTAGCCTGGAGAAATAGTTCTGATCCCTCTGGTTACCTCTCAGTATCTCCCAGCTGGTTGTGAGGGAGGTCTTGCGTTACGCATTTGCAAGATCCCATCTCTTTGGTTATGTGTTTCTGGTGTGAGCACTTGTCATTCCCTTACTGTGTAATTTATTTGATGGTGTTACTAGTATGCTATTGCATTTGTGGTGTGCAGCATGATTTTGCATTGCTATTTATAACATTGGTGTTAATGGTAAATTTGGTGGTATAGTAAGAGAAGAAAGATTATGATCTCTTCCCTAGTGGATAGCAGCAGATAGGAAATAATGCATTTCATAATGGAACAATGTAAATAAAATGCTACTCATTAATTAGAGGTAATTAACTGAAAGAGAATACAGTTAGTTAAATGCACTGAATCTTAAACATAGCTAATCTTCTTAAAATGCTATGAGCATTTTGAATTTAAATAATTTTAGATGCATGAACATTAAGGAATTGAAGAAGGTTCTTGTGAACCGTCTTTGGTTAAAGGATTTTCATTAACCATGGACTCATAGATTCACAGAATTCCTTGGTTAAATAGGAACGTCTGTCATATTGTTAAGGTCCTTGAAAGTGTCTAGAAGAGGGCAAGAAAGCTGGTGAAAGGGCTGAAAGGAATGTCCTGTCAAGAGCACCAAAGGATTTGGGGCTTGTCTAGTTTGGGGAAAAGGAAGCTGAGAGGTGACCTCATTGACCTCCACAACTTCCTGAGAAGTTGGACGTGCAGGTGTCTTCTCCCTGCTGTCCATGTAGGACGTGGGAATGGTTCAAAGCTGTTCTGGGGGAGGTTCAGAGTGGACATTAGGAAGCATTTCTTTACTGAGAGGTTGGTCATCCACTGTAACAGGTTTTTTGAGGAGGTGGTCAAAGCCCAAGGCCTGTCAATGTTTTAGAGGCATTTGGACAGGCATGAGCTAGAGAAATAATTGTAGATCCCATTCAGCTGAAAATATTCTTTTCTATTTTATATGTCATTCAGCTCTTGGACTTCTCCCAATGTCCATTTGAGATGTTGTGAAAAGGCTTCTGAAGAATAAAAAAAAAAAGGTTAGTTTTGAGTGCAGGTCAGTTGCAATAACTTCAGATTCTTCCCACAAAGTATATGAGAAGAAACAGCCTCATTAACTCTTTGCTCCGAGAAAATGTGTGGAAGTATGACAATCATTAGAATTTTCCAAGTCTTTTCCATCTGTAAAAAGTGAAAAAGCAAAATACTCCATGGTAACAGATTAATAAAATTAATATAGAATATTTTACCGGATTGTTTATGAAGTATTAGTGTGGGGTTTCTGTATAGCATAATTCTTCTGATTTCAGTCGACATACTGGTTTAGGCTACCAGCCTTCAGAAGCCCTGCCCGTGCCAGATGCCTCGATAAAGGTCAGAGGGGCGTGACTCACCTGCGAGGCGTGTGCTGTCGCCGCAGCTCTGGGCAGGACAGTCCCACCTGCGGTGTCCCAGTTTCCCTGATTGGCCGCGCTCGCTCCCGCCTTGGCACGGATTGGCCGAGCCTCCCGCCTCCTCCGTCTCATCTTCCTGGGCACCGGCACTGCCCGCCTGCAGCTCCTCCGCACCGACCACCGAGGGACCGGAGGGTGCCCGCGCGTCGGCACTTGCTCGATAAGGTCTGTTGGTGGGGATGCGGTGGACAGGGTGCACGCTAACTGGTGATGCTTTCTCTCAAAGGCTAAAGAATAAGTCGTGGCTCATCAGGAGTGTCTAGGAGAAAGAGAAAAATACTCATAAAGAATGGGAATAGAAAAGGGTGTAGAGGAGTTAGTCTTAAACTGTTGGCAGGATGGACTTGCAGGGACTGAGTTTTTCAAATTATGGAAAGGTATTTATCATATTAATTAAATTCTCTATATTTAAAACATCTTTTGTCTCTATTCAGAAGTTTGCCCGAGGCTTTGGAGGAGCAAACCACCTAAGTGTCTCTTCCTGAGTCCAGTAGACTTTGAACGCAGTAGTTAACTAGCGCTCAGGGATTTAATTGTTGGCCTGAAGTCGTATTAGACTAAATATGGAAGAGGATTCTTAAGGTAGCAGCTCGGGTTTTGGAAAGGTGAGGGCCATGTAGACTCATAGGGAGAAAGGTTTGAATCTGTGATAAAAAAATAATTAGAACTTTTTCATCAGATGAAGGAACTGAGGGTATAGTTAATTTTTCATAATTATTTCCAATTAGAAGTTTGCAAATAACATTTACTAGCCAGAATTCCCTATGCTTCTATTTTATAAATATTTAAATTTTGTTGCTTTACATTTTTCATGGAGAAAATGTAAAATATGTGATGCAAGGTAACATGATTGCCTTGAGTATGTGTTGGAACTCAGAACCCATGGAAGTTTTGTGCCTCAAGTCTGGACTTGGAATTTTTTGAGATGCTAATATCTCTCTTTCTCATCTAAAAGCTAGTTCCAAAAGATGACATGATGAGACTCTTAGAATACCTCTTGAACTGTTAAATCAGAGAGCTGATGCAAAGAGAAGGCATCTCAGCCATGTTTCAACTCGTTGTACTTGTATTTCTGGCTCTTTTCTAGCAAGAAAAAGAAGAAAGATTTCAGACTGGCTTTCTTTCACGGCAGAGCGCAGTTCCAGACAATTTTCCAATTCTAGCTAAACTAGGACTTTGCACTTTGAAATGGAACATCTAATTAGAAACAGACTTTTTTTTCCATCTCTCTGTGAGTCAGACAGAGATTTCAACAACACACAGTTCATATTAAATCACTGTTTACCGCATCGGTTGATATAATAGCACCCACATGCTGTATTTAAAACTTAATTAGAGGTGGGCCATGTCAAAATCGTTACAAGAGATTGGATAACCGCACCCAGCGTGCTGATACCAAAACATGATGCTCACCAGGATCCCATTAAAGTGACACTCTTGATGAGGCTTTAGAGAGGTTCAGTCTTCATCTGCTTTAAAGAATGATAACTTGTGTCCATCACTTTCCTGGTTGCTGCTCTGAGTAATTGTGACACCATGCAAACCTTCATCACCCTACTTGGAAATATTTCAACATTTCACAGTCACCTGTTTTATTATTTGTTGACTCAGTAGCTTTTTAAAAAGTTGTTGAAGTTCAGAGTTGAGTACATGAATGTTCAGAGTTGTGTATTTTCCCCCTGCTTCCAGATGCTTCTGTTACTTATTTCATTAGCACATATAAAACCAAATGATCTTACACAGTCATGCATGAATTAAGATACACAGGTAGATCGTACAAATTGACCATATCTCTTACATTATGTTTGAAATGCTTTTAAAAATCTCAAGTAAGTATCTCCATTCTGTTACTGTCTGTTGTGTCACACGAGGCAATCCTGTAGCAGACAGCGTGTAAAATAGCATTATTAAATACTTCTGGAGATTTACTTGTTGTATCAGCAACTTTGTAGCTGGAAGAGTGAGTTGTGCATAAGATGTAATGGCCTTTTGAATTATGTAGTGCCATAGTTGGATATTTAGACTTTGAACATGAGCTGGAAAATCTGGTATTAAACACCTGAGAATACTATTGGGAAGTGTTTCCTTTCTTTCTTGGAAACAGTTTGCCATCATTGTCAATTGCAAGTGAACTATAAAGAAAATACATTTTTTCTTCATAGACAGTCCTGGAAGATTGGACTTCAGTCTTGTCTCTTAGTTATTTTTTGAGAATTTCTGTACTGGTTATAATTTATTTTTTACCAATAGGAAGCACATAGTAGCAATGTAGTATTTTTTAACTGTTTAGAAGTTCCAGAGGACTTTGCAGAAATCTTTTGTTAAGTCCTTCAGGAAACAACTACTTTGAAAATCTTTGGGCATACTCCAGGGAATTTAACTAGATTTCTCAACCGTCCCTTGGAAGTGAGAGTAGGGAAAGCCATCAAAGGTGAGCATGCTGATCATGGTTATATCTACAATTTGAGAGAGCAAGGACTCCCTGTGAGTTCTTGCATTGCCAAGGAGGTAAGCTAAATCTGCCAGTGCAACAATGAGGAACTTGATTTTAAGGACTTTTCTAGTTCAAAGGTGTAATACAGCTGACCTAGCTGTTAGTGGATTGATGACATGTAACCTGAAAATTTAAATTTACATTAATAATTCAGTATTTTGAAATTATAATATTTGTGTCTCTCATTGCACTTTTCTTCCAGTGTATAGAAGTATTTTATTTTTTTTTTTTCTTCAGAATACATGAATGCAAAGAAAGGGCAGCTTTCTAGGCTTGCTTTGTTTTCTGTCCTGGAGAAAAGCAGATATTTGCCAAACATGGCAACTACTTAAAAGAAGTTACTATGACCAGTATTGTCTTTTTGTTCCACAGATGAGGAGACACTCCTGCTTTGTTTTTTTGTTCTGTGGGATATTTTTGCCTGGAATCCTTGGTTTTCCACAGACAAATACCTCAATTGATTGTGATTCTCTGTTACCAAACTATGGAGCTGAACCACAGACATCTGCACCACCATACATTATTGCTGTATCTTTTGATAACTTTGAGCCAGGAAATGAAGTCCAAGGTAAACAATCTGAATGACATAAATTCTTTGTCCATGTCTTCCAGAATTGCCAATCTGCATAAAAATCCCCCAATTTCCCTCTCAGTCTAGATAATTTAGTTTTAAACTTTAATCTTGTTCATGTCTACCTGAGATATTATTTTTTATGTTTTATATCTGTATGTACATACTTGTATAACTGAAAATGCATTCTTTCTTTTTTCTTTATCTAATAAATATATCTTAACTTTATGCTGTCATTTTTGTGACAAAACTAAAATTAAGTGGGACAGCTGGCCAAACTGGACTAATAATTAGTTGCTTTTTAACTTTGTGTTTGAGTATTTGCTGTTGAATCAGGCCTCTGCAATACAAAGGGATCCTACTCATTAGCTCTTCACATGCTGCCAACCTACAGGAAAATAAAAATTCAGGACGCAGTATGAGACAACTTAGGAGTGATACATTTTGAGTCACCCTTCTGAGAGCTGCATCCCAGATTTTATCACATTGCAGGAGGTGGAGTTATTGTGTCTTAAACCACCTTTTTATCTTCCTAATCCCAAATTGCTCTCTGGATGGAGCACCTTAACAGCCTTGTTTCTCCACACTGTGATGTCATCTCATGGTGCTGTCACACTTCAAGTAACTTGTGAATGCCTCTTTTTCTAGCTATTCATGCTAGAAGAGGCATGGAGGTGGAAGAGAGTTGTGACCTGTCACGTGTTTGTTGGATTTCAGTAGCTGAAAAAAAGCATTATTCCCAAGTAGTTACTCTCTAGCTGGGATTCTGTTTTACTTTAACCTAGTAGCACGATTTACTTCCATGGAGAATGATGTGTAGGGAGAAGAATGGAGAAGCCTTAGAGTCCTGTTACTGCTGCCCCTCTTGGGAAAACGTGTGAAGAATGCCTTCAAGGATAGGAGGGCTCTTTAAATACTCTCTAAATATTTAAAATACTATTGATAGAAAAATGGTGGATGGATTTAAGTATATGCAGACTGTTCAGAAAGTTAAATGAGATTTATCATGACAAAAATATTGAATTCCCAGATGCTGCTAGCCTTGCCTTTTTTGTCCCTTTTTTTCCCTAATCATGGTTTTTTTTAGCAGAGTGCTCCCACCTGTAAGCACCAAGTACATGGTCGAAGGGAGCCACAGTAGGTCCCCTTCCTCTGAGTTGGTTGCATTTTCACTATGATATGCCATGTGCCACTCCTACAGGTCATTCCTGCTGCAGTTAGCCCTGCATTCAAAGGCTCCACGTCATTGCTTCTGGGAGACCTGGGGAAAATTAGTGAATTAGGACTGAAAGTTGATGACAAATTGGAAGGCTAATTATGCAGATGTTTGGAAATACTAAATTATCATGGTATGATTGATCTTTGCCTTGATTCTTGTGTCATTCCTAGTTCAACTTCCCTTGTTTTTAAGGATGACAGATATCTCTGTTCATAAACCATTATTCTGATTTTGTTTGCCAAAATCTCTAATAACGGAATTAGCAGAGAAATGTTATAATAGATCATAGCGAATTTGGTTATGCCTTTTGAAATCTAATTTCAGTTTTGATACTCACAAAGCATGAAAACACTCTCTACCATATTTTTCTGAGCTCCTTCTGAGCAGCAAAATCTGACTAATTTTGATTAGCTCGTGTAATTATTAACTTCTCATATTTAATGTAGAACATGTTAGCCAAACTGTAGTTTCTATCTTTCCAGTTGCAATACATAAAAAAAATGTTTCTGCATTTCAGCCTTATGCAAAAGCTAATCTTTTATTTTAAAACAAAGGTACAAAGAAATGTAATTCTCTTTCTCCTGTAGCAATTTTGATTTTGTAGGCCTAATTAGACAGAAAATAAATAACCTTCTGGTCAGCAGGGCCACTACTTGTTTGGTAGAACAGAATTCCTTTTGAAATTGCCAGTAAATCATGAATTTCACATTACTTTCCAAATTTTTTCTTTTATCTTTATTGTCATTCTCCTTATAATTAAGAAAAGTGTTTTAAATGTTTCTTTAGAATTGTACAGGGCTTAAAGTAATTTCTGCTCTGTGCAGAATTCTGCACAAGGCAATCTTGTGCCTTGGAGTGAAGTAAATTACATGGTAAACATGTAGTTTTAGTGGTATATGAAATTTACATTTCTCAATATGCCTCTTTTCACAGTAACTCTAGAAGCACTTGGAGATGCTGGGTTTAAAGGATTTAATCTACAGGCTCGAGAAATAGATGGAGATGTTCCTGTTGGTTCCTTTAAAATAACAGATCCAAACACTAAAGGCTTGGAATGTCATAACATGACGGTATGTGTGCAGTATTTGGAATACCTGCTGAAGTTTGGATTTCTTTTAAATAATAAAAGTCAAGATCATTCTTTATACAGAAAAGCTATTTCATCAGTGGAGCTTGAAAGGTTAGGATTTCTCAAGAACTCCACCTGTCTTTTAAATGTGGTATGAGCCTAATGTAGAAATTCCCTGGCTCTTTGCAGGAGGACATCAGTGTTACGTGTTGTAGTAGAGATAGTTTCTGTAATAATATAGCTAAAAGTCACTATTGCATCTTATATAATTATATGTCTTTCTTTTTAATGGCAGAATTCAGCAGTAAGTCATGCCAATTCAGATGTGAAACAGAAGATTACAACAACATGGATTGCTCCACAAGATGCTAGAGAGCTTCAATTTATGTAAATAGTTGTTTTTCTTCTTTTTCTTGTCTTGAAATTTTATTGCTATGTTGAGATATACCTGTGTTGCTGTTTCAGATATTCTTGTCCATCATAGTTTTTTTCATAGCTTGCCATAACTTCACACTATCCATTTCAAGATATAATTTCAAGATATAAATATTCAAGATATATTGTCAAATTTAATGTCCTAAAGGTCTTAATATATATAAATAATTCCATTAAGCATAAAGTTATTAATGGATCTTTGAGTAGCCATTTTTTACACTTTTAATTCTTTAATTACAATAGCAACAAAATATGAATTTAACTCCTTCCCTGAAAAAATGAATTTCAAACTCTATTCAGTTATACCTTTCTTCATTTTGAACAGTGGCAGAATAGGAATTTGATGTAAATCCTTCTAATACAAATTTTAAAATAAGTATGTGACAAATGACCTAACTTCTGAAAACAGGAGAAGATGTATTTAGGCTACTTTTCATGCTACATTTCTTGCAGACATGAAGCTCATAAAAGCACCACCTACTCTAACAAATGCATGCTTGAAGTATATTGGAAAATACCTAAATATTTGATAGTTTGTATTGTATGAAGTGCAGCTTTATGATAGGGCCATCTTTGCTTTGTTCCATTAAATCTTGAGGAGTACCAAGAACAGGCAAAAGAATACAAAACCACAATTGCTTCCACTCATTTTTGCCATGAGAATCAGATCACCATCATAGATACAGATCGTCAGGGCATGTGCGACAATTCTTATGGACATTTGAGCCAATGCTCCTCACTGGAGTCAATGCTTCTTCAAACAGTGTCTATTCCTCTTCTGCTTGTTCTCAGCATCTCTTTTAGTTATCTTCAGAATTATGCTGGATGATAATACAAGTCACTAAAAGGCAAAGTGTCATGTGAAACTTGTACTGTATACACGTAAAACCAGAACAGAGCCCTTCTTGGCTGGGGGCAAAGTGGGACAAGAGTTTATTAGTATTTTGTATTGAATTGCTTTGATAGAAAATAAATTATTTTGTTTTCTTTCTAGTGCAACTGTAGTTCAAAACCTAGAGAACTTTTGGGTTGGAATTCAAAGCAAAACTCTCACACCTACTCATTCTGAGTCAGTTAATGCGACAGGAAAAAGTAAAAGGAAGGTATGTTTTAATGTATTTGAATGACAGAAATTCATACAGTAATTAAAGCATCTTTGGCTTGATACAAGACATAGATATTTTGTCATTTATTCATTAACTAAGGTGGCCAAAATCATTAGCTATTTTCTATAATTTTAATTTAACTGCCTAATCCTCTTATTAAAATGAAGAAAAAATAAAGTAAATATTAGTTTTCTCCCACAGAAATGAGGAAAGTAATAATCTAGTTATCAAACCAATCCATGTCTTAAGTCAAAAAAAAAAGAAAATAAAATTGGTTATAAGGCGAGAGGTACCCTACTTCTGATGTACAGTGCTGTTCTTAGCTGCTGCCCCAGCCCCTGGGAACTGTAATTGTAGCATATTCTTGAAAGCAGTTGGTAAAAGTTTTTTTTGCCAAGAATTATGCTTATATGAAACATATTAAACATGATTGGCAGCTCAAGTAAAGAAAGTCTCCTCAAATCTACTGTACTGGACTGTAGCAGCACTCATTTATGTTAATTTGTGATCTAACGAAGACTGAACACCTGTCTTAAGTCTCTCACTTCACTAAGTGTATTTCCTGTTTCCTATAATAAGCTGCCCCTTTTTTGTGCTAAATATTTTGCTAATTCTTTCTCTTTTTTTTTCCTACACAGCTTATGATAGAATTAGAATGTAACAAGGTAAGAGAAATTTTTTTTCAATTTCCCAATTTTCAGTTACCTCAGTTTTAGAATTCTTCTCCTACTGGTCCCCTTGTTTCATGCTTATAGCATGAAGATTCTATTCTACCATTCAAATTACTTTCCTAGCAAGATGAAACTTATGCTTTCATTTATGTATTCAGATTTGAAGTTATTTTTATTTTGAATTTGTTAGCATCAGTTCTCAGATGAGATTGTTAAAATGTGTAATATACTGTCAGCAATTCAACACTTGATTACTTTGCTCAGACTATCAATGTGAATTCAGTTGATTTCCTCTTTAAAGTAATGTGATATTTTTACATCAGTCAATAAGCAGTAACTGGAAGCTGTATTCTCTTGCAGCGTGGAGGGACTTACTCAACAGGCCGATGCATCATGGTAAATATTCTTTCTCCAAAGACATTGACATGCTGCTAACTGCCCAAGATCTGGAGGCCTAGTCAGAAGCTGCTTCTAGACATGTCTTTATCTCCCTTGTCACTCAATTTAATTTTCTAATTGTCAGTTTAACTTTATTGATTAAAAATCCAAAACTGTCCAAAGAGTTGTCAGCTTTGTTACCACTACCTTCTGTAGATTCTCTCTAGCTAATCTGAAATAGCTCTATAATAGAAGTTTTCTTTTTTCTCTTTTCACTCTTTATTCTTAGTGTTTTCTTGGTGTTCAAGATCCCTTATTTCAACAGCTCTGAAACCTTGCCTTTTGCAAATGAGGTTCTAGATATAAAATACAGTTATTTGATTTTTTTCCTTTGAAAACTCTCACTGGCAGCTCAATGAAGAAGCCTCTTTTCATTCTTTGCTTTTTTACAGCAAATATGCTAATGATTACATAATCATATCAGTAAAAAGCTTTCATCTACTTTTTAATGATTGTGATGGTGTAGAGCTCCTCAATGATGGACATCAAGTGTCTGAGGTCACATATAAAAGGATGCAAGCAGCAGAATTATGTTATTTATAACAGCTGGATTGGCACAGTTTTTATTATTTGTCTTGAAAGATCTCTGAAATAATTTTAATAGTATCAGTTGGTGGAATGAGGTCATAGAAAACTACTTTTTGTGTTCTTCCTTTTCCCACAAAGTAGAACTTTCTTTCCTGAAAATCACTTCCATAAAAATAATTTTTCAGCAAGATAATAAACACCAGTTTGATTTCTTTACAGGTTGGACCTTCCAGTTCCTCTCAGAACAGCTATTCAAGCAGTCAGGTATGAGTCCTAAACTCCAGCATTTGTATGTTTTCCTTCATTCATTCCTTGAATGACCAAAATTCTGTAAGTACAGAGAAGTGAGGTGATTTAATACTGTACTGAAATATCTTCTCTGGTAGTTAACCCAGAATAGCAGAGGTATTCACCCAGCAAACAGTATATTCATACTTGGGCTAAGTTCAGCTGCCTCCACTCTGTTGAACTCAATAGCTCCCTCCAGTTTAATGTGCATATTGCTTTTAACAGCAGACTATATTTACAGTTGAAAATTTGAGGATATCACTGTCTAGTTAGCCTTTTAAAACTTATGGGATATGTATGTCTGCATTGTCAGCACTTTCGCTTCAATAATCACAGCAATGTATACTTGGTATTTAGTTATCTCCACTACCATTAATACATCTATTTTCTTTTTAACTCTTAGATACCTTCTGGTATGTCTCCAGTTTCTTGAACTGAGCTTCTAAGGAATATATTTCTTACTACTTGCTAATAACAAAATAATCACTTTTTATATTTATTAGACAATATTCTGGTAATATTCTATTTCTTAAATCTTTACTTCTTGTAATGGAATTACCAGTAAAGAGAAACACAAATTATTTAGGTATATATGCTAAAAACTGTTTTTCTTCCTTGTATTTTTTTCATATATAATACATATTTTTTCTAAGCATTGAGTTTCTCATCTTGTCATATAACTACTTGAAGTTATTAATTTTTTTATAAAATATGAGCTGTTCAGTAAAACTTGGAAAGGTTTCATGACCAGTGTCAAAGTTGATGAAAGTTGTATGAAATACAGATGATGATTAATGTCTCATACTAAATTAGAATTATTACAGGCAGTGCCAGTGAACTGGTAACCTCTTTACTTGCTTATCACTTGCTTGCACATACACATTGTCAGCTACAAAGCTTTTCATGCTGCCACAAACAGCATGGCATTAGTTTGGCATTTGGGTTTTTATGTGGAAATAATTGACTTCTGTTTTTATTTCAGGGCGGAGTAGTCTACACAATAAGCAAGAGTGGATGTGGCCCTGTAAGCACTATTTTTACATTTTATTTTTTGTCTCCAGCATAACTATATTCATAGTAACTCCTAGCTTTCAATGGCATTATTTAATCAATGTTCATGTGGGAGCCTCTGTTCCAACTAGAAAATACTGATGAGAAATAACTGGTTTCTTTTTTGTCTTAGGGAGGTGCTGCTGGTGCATATAGCCAACAAGCCTGCAGAGATGTAAGCTGATTATAGATGGTTTTACTGATTGTTTCCTACTATGCTTCTTAACTCATCTCCTTATTGCAAATTGCATTTCATTCTCTTCTGCAGAGCTATTGAGGTCTTCCTAAATATATTCAGGAAAATAGTGTTAGCTTGATGTATTATGCTGAGATTAAAACCCAAAATTAGAATGTGTTGCATTGCCAGTTCCTCAAAGCCCAATCATTTATGTTTTAAGGTGTATATGTACACATAGATGATACCTAATATCACCTATTAGAAACTCTTAATTTGTTGCCCTACTAAAATGTCAGAATTTACTCTGTAATGCTTTTTATCAGATAAAATTATTGTCTTTGGATATTGTATATTGTGGAATATTATTAGGGTTTTTTTACAATCTTTACATATTAATTCTTTAATTAGTAGAGAAATTTCTATTGTCCATCTAATTTATTTCATTGTCACTTGAAAACAGGTTAATAATTAGCAAACTATTGTATAAATAAATGTCTGATTTCTATTTTTATTTCAGAGTGCATCCTTATCCAGCAGTGGTCTTACTTATGGCCAGGTAACTGGTTTTTTCCAACATGTTTTTAGCTTCCTAAGGTATTCAAAAGCTAAACAGTTATGCCCAAATTTACCACACAATAAATAAATTTATGGAAGGGGATAAAGGCAAACTCTCTTCAAATAATTTAGTAATGATTATATCTGGAAATAACTTCATCAGATGAATTACCTATTTGGTGTTTGTTGCCCTATCCCTGCTTCTGTTTTGCACCAAAAATCAATTCTATTTGTTCTATAAATAGACACCAGTTACTTTTATTATGCTTTTCCAAAACTCGGTGCTTTCTTTGATGGTTACTAAGAATTATAAGTACTTTTCATGGCTTTTGCTTATGCAATTGTACTTATTGGTTGATGAAATGCAAAACATCACTGCACATTATTTTACACTTCATTTAAATAATCTATCTTGTTATGACATATCCCAATTTTTCCAGATTCTATTGCAATGGTAGCTTTTCTATTCCAGATTCTATTGCAACGGTGGTTTTGAGGAGATGGTTCTGGAGTTTGGGTTGGTTTTTTGGTTAAGATAGAAGAGCTTATTTTTTTTCTACCAATTGATTATTTTTACTACAAACAAACTTCCAATTTGATGTTAGATGAAACATTTGCAGCTTTTATACAGTACTCTGTAAAACTAGCAAAACAATCTGGCTTTTAGAAAAAACTTAAACCAGTGGTTTATTGCAGTTGTTCATTTATTAACTGCCAATACATTCATTTTCTTCAGACTCTTACTTTCTTTGGTACTTCAGGGGTATCATGTTAGTATAATATTCTCATGGAGAATAGCACTTTAGTTATTTGCCATACATTTACCTAAGCATCAAATGAATTCTGTGTTCTTTACAGTCTGTCCCTTCAAGCAGTTCAGATTCCAGTAAGAAGGTAAGCACTCCTGTTCAAAGGGAAAAAATTCTTTCAGTTACAACTTGGCATGACTCCTGTTATTTCAGTCAAGACTTTTCAAGGTTTTAACCCAGACTGAGTCATATGATTTGGTTTGGTTCTTGGAGGCAGGGAAAGCTTCTAATGAGAAAACATTAACACAGCAGACAATTCAATTATTGCATTTGGTTTATTTTGGGTTTTTTTGAATGAACTCAATATGAAGTCTTTTTTTTTTATCATGATACTGAATAAAGACAAAGTAAATTGATGTTCTAGTTTGGGGTGGAAAGCTGAGGATTAAAGAGTGCACACAGTACAGGCCAGTAGATATGGTACAAGACATGAAATCCTGCTTCTGCCTCTTCAGCTGAGTTATTATGTGGTTTGGGGCAGACCTTTTATCTGCTTACACTCTTGTGCAAACTATGTATAAAAATATATCATTCTTTGCTTGGTACTGTGCATTAATTTTTTTCCTTAAAATGCTGTTTTATAAAAGGGGTCTTCCATAGCAATATGATCAGAGTTTGTAAATTTACACATTTGAGTATTCTTCATTTTTCTGACATATTTAACAATTTTAATAATCTCCCTGGTGAGTAAACAGCTCCCTCTGGTTTCTCCATAGGTAGTGGTCATTGCCAACAGCAACCCTTTTCCACCTGTGGTAAGCTATTTTTCTCTACAACACACATTTTCTCTACAAATAATTTTGACCCAAAAAGCTTTCAAATATCTACGTTTCTAATTTTTCAGAAGTATTCCTGGAGACAATTTTTTGGCAGGCAGGATTTACCCTGTGTGTATAGTTGTCTTCGGGGAAGGAGTGTTATGAGATAGATACAAACCTCGTGGTTCTGTGATTGCTGTTAATACTTGCAGAGACAATGGATTAGCTGCAGACACCACATCTCTCAATGTATGCAGTCTCTGCGTTCCTGAATAGTTTTGATATTCTGTTTCTATTGCAATTTTCTTCTGTAAGTTCACTTCCATTCTTATTTTTATATTATTACACTTCCATTCTGCTTACTTGGAACTAAAACTAAGTTTAGCCTTCAGGCACTTGAAGTGAGTTTTTTTATTATGTAATATTTTATATATGTTTGATTTCTAATAGAACATGTTGTTCTAACCTTAATAAAGGTTAAGATGCATTTATCCTAAGCCATCCTTTTTATATCATTCTTTCACATTCCACTATATATTGCATCTGAAATATAAGGGCCCTTTTTCCCTCTGTCTGCTGCAATATTCTGTTTGGGCAAACCCTTGTGCAAAATAATGAAAGATTTTTCTGTTTCTTTGCAGCGTCACACCTTCCCTCAGGTAAGCATACTTTTTCTTGTGATTCCTGTAGTATCATTATAGTTCTTATGGGATCAAACCAGTTGTCTCAGGATGGTGTATGCTACTCTTTTACATTTGTCCCTCATGCCCCAGAATTCAGCAAAAATATGCCTGGATGAGGAAGTGGATTTGTATGTGTTTGATGTACAAGCAGTGCAGGTGACAGTGAGACAGGCCGGAGGGGTGATGATGTCTCAGCTTCCCTCCCCATATTTGGAAAAGCCAAGCTGACTGGTGGTGCAGAAAAGTGGTGCACATTACCTGTGCTCTGCTGCTCTCCACAGAAAATGTAAGAGTAGAAAATCACTCAGTAGGGTCAGCCTGCCTCCCCAAACCTTCAGAACTGATAATAAACCAGCTTAATTCTGGGTGTTAAGAATTGATACACAGTACATCACACATATGACCTTTCCCTTTATTCTCACAAACTTAATAGTTCAACTTAGTATTTTCTTTTTAAGTGCATTACATTAAACAAGTCAAATGTGCTATATTATGTTTCTTTGTTTCTGGATTTTTTTTTCAGAGTTTGGGAAGCTCTGCTACAAGGATCATAGTACAGGTAGACATTTTTTTCCTCCATTATACTTGAGTTTTAAATGAAGATTTGTCTTAGTAAACTAAGTAATAATTCCTCTTAGGAAACAAATAAGTGTGGATAACTTAGAGATATCTTAGACGTCCACAAACTATAGTGGTGGAGTAGGGAACTTCTGTGACTAGAGCAAAGGGGATATCTTAGCTGGTTGCTGAATAAAGACTACTGCAGCTGTTTTCTACACTTTAAGAAAACTGAAAATCTCTGTATGCAAATTACATTGTGCTCTCAAAACTGGCAAAATTTGACTATGTCAGTCTGCTCAGGAAGGAGGATGGAACTCTACAACTAAAGCTTGAATGTTACTCAATATAAAATAAAATATAAATTGCAACCAGCAGAGTTCCCTTTTCATTTAGACAGTCCATTTTTTAATGGAAACACCCAGTTCAGAACTACATCTTTAAAATCCTGCTATTAATGCTTAGGTGAACTGTTGCATTTGTGACGTTGCTTCTCGATAACCAGGCACTCGGAAAGTTGGTTGCAATCTAACCTCATTAAGAGCATGCTTATAAAGTATTATGAGTATCATTCAAACGTATTTTTCTGGCTTCTTTGCCGCTTTAGCATCCATCCCACTCTTAATGGCTAGTCAGTCCATTAGATGCCAGTCCATCAGACTATGACAGCAAATTCTCACTTTCATTGAAAGATCAGTAGCAGGTTACCCCAGCTGAAATCTGTCTTTCCAAAACCATTGCTTTCAAAATGTATAACATTATTTTCTTCCAGGACTAGTGATGAATGCTGGCAAAGAAAGGAATAAGATTTCCTTGCTATTTTATTTCTCACTTTAAATGTACAGTGTTTTGATTACGCAGGTTAATTGGTTTCAGTGTGTAAATATAAAAAAAAATTATTCCTCTCATTATCCACATGTTTTGTGGGAATCAAAATATTTTTTTGCAGTGGCTTTTTCTGTACACTAAATTGTAACTGTGGATTTTTCAACTTTTGTTTTGGCAAAGCCTTTTTCAAAAGTTTGCTGTGCTTATTAATGAAAAAAATCAGTCATAGTGGGAATACAAATAGATATGAGCTTAAGAAAATTTGTGAGGTATATTCAAAGGGCAGAATTATTTTAACTCACTTCAAATACCACAATATGACACAAAGATGTATTATACAATTAATTTCAATTAAGAAAATCATATCAAGATATATAAATACTTTTAACATTTTATTTGTGTAGGATTTTTATATACATTTTGTAGCACAATGGAGATGGCATAAAGTGAGAAAAGATGTAAAGAACTCTTTGTGGCTTTCAGACTGCCTAGAAGATAGAAGGACAGAGTTGCTTCTTGAAACGGCTGAGTGCATAAGCAATTCCTTTTAAAAATAAATAACCTTTTTTTTTTGTTCCTGTGTAGAGTGGACAAAAACAGCAAACCAGCAGCAGTACTTATATTCAGGTAAGTAAACTGAAAAAGTGTTACAAATATTCCTATAGACTTTACTAAAACAGGGCCAGCACAACTTAGGAATAAATTATTTTCTGCATTTAAAAAAGGATTTTGCAGGTCTATTTCCCTGGCTTTTGTTCATGAAAACACCATCTGATATTGGTGTTCACATGATTTTGTTCATGATGCTCACAAATGCATTTCCATGTGGGATAAGTTGACATGAAATGAGTGTTTTCCACTCAGAGCATGAAGGTCATGGCCCTGAGAAGAAGCACACCATCAACCCCATACTGATAGATTCAGAGCCCATGCATATTAGACCTCAAATTCCAAAATTTGTAAAGGGTGGTTGCTCAGCCATATCAAGAATGATGAAAATTATAATCATGGAACTATGTGCAATGTCTTCCAGCATTGCTTAAAGCCATGAAGATAAAGCTATTTGTGTGGAAAAAAAAGTGAGAAAACTTTAGAAAATAATCACACAGCAGCATCATAAATTATTGAAAACTAAAACTTGAAAATACTCATAATATGAGGGCTCTTTAGGTCTTCCTTCTCTTGGGGGCTAGGGGTAGGAGGAATACAAAAGTCTGTCAGTATTCTCTATAGCACTACATACAACCAGAAAACTGTTTCAAAAGGATAGGTATGACTTTCAGGGACCAGGGCCAAAAGGGGAGCCACTACTCAAAATCATGAATATTCAATATGCACAAGGTTGGCAGTTATGGCTTCTGATGAGAATAGGACAATCTATTGCAGGGCTGTTAGCATACTGCTCTGTCACCTATGTGCTTTTTGAGAAATCCCCATGCAGTTGTATTTCTATAAACATCAGCTCTTTAAAGAAGCCTCCTTGTCAAGGTGATAATTATCTTCTCTTTATTTCAAGGGCTCCCAAGGCAGCCAGTCCTATGGCCAGGTGAGACTTTGTTGCTGAAATGTACTGAGCTTTTCTGTAGGAGCCTCTCTGGTAAATAGGCTTCAGGGCATGGGCCATTTTTTTACCTTCTTGATGTTTCTGAGCGGTCCTTGATTCTGGTTTGTACCACTGAAATACCATGAAGGAAAAAAAAAAACCAGTACAGAGGAACTTTGAGAGGAAAAGGACTTTTCTGTTGCTGCTGTACTAAGACAATACAGCTTTGTTTACAGATGTCTTCTTACCTTCCCTGCAGGCGTACAGACCTCAAGGTGGCAGTTCCTATGGCCAGGTAAGCATCAGTAAGTCAACAGTCATTTCACAAATGAAGCACCATGGCACTCTAAAGGCACTTAGCAGTCGCTCAGAATCTGAACTTTAAAGGACATTTTCTCTGAAAGTGTCTATTCTCACTCAACATTTATGCACGTGCTACTTGTTGATCTGGAATCCCAGTGTGTGAAATCATCCCACACAGCATCCTCATGAGAGCCAGGAGATGGCTGCCTCTGCATACTGCCCTGCTTGCCTTTAGGATGTAGTTGCTTGCTGTTGCTAATGCAGGCTGGATGCCTTGCTGAAAAGGAAGTAACCAAGAGGTGTCCTTGTCTTAGGGTGGATCAAGTTTCTCAGGCAGCAGCAGCAGCTCCTATGGCCAGGTAAGCAAACTGGCTGTTTTGTAGGAAGTGCTTCACTGATCTCTCTGTGACTGGCATGACTGGCAGACTTTTGAGAGTGACGTTTCCCTTGCCAGTCTGTGCCTCAATTCGGACCATGGCTTCTGCTGAGAGTAAGACAGTGTGCTGCACAGATGCACAGCTGTTAGCATACTGCTCTGTGTCCTCTGGCACAGCAAGAACTTTTTAGGGAATCCTGCATTCAACTGCATTTCCATAAACATCATGCTCTTTAAAAAAGCCTCCTTGTCAAGGTGGTAATTATTTTCTCTTTATTTCAAGGGTTCCCAAGGCAGCCAGTCCTATGGCCAGGTGAGGCTTTGTTGTCTGAAATGTGTTGAGCTTTTCTGTAGGAGCCTGTCCTGTAAATGGGCTTTGGGGCATGGGTGGTTTTTTCCCTTCTCGCTGTTTCTGAGTGGTCCTTGATTTGGTTTGTACCACTGAAATACCATGGGGGGGAAAAAATAACATAGTAGAGAGAAATCTTTAATGGAAGTGGGCTTTTCTCTCTGGTATTTTGTGATTCTGCTTCTGCTGTGCTGGGACTACAGTCATGCAGCTGTGTTGACAAGTGACTTTGTGCCTTTCTTACAGGGCTCCCAGCCTCAAGGTGGCAGTTCCTATGGACAGGTAAATGTTCATTGGAATAGAACATTTGAGAAAGTGAAGTGCCATTGCCCTGAAAAGCTAGCAAATTTTAAAATATTCTTTCTTCAATTCATGTTGAATTCTTAACCAATGTATCTCTGAATCCATTTCAAATGTTTTGTTATGAACATGACCATTGTGTTTTTCATAGACATATACAGGAATCATAGATTGCTGCTGCTGTCTTATCTTTTCCATGGGTGTGGAACTTTATAAATTTATGGTTGAAATAGTCTATTTGATGCTCTTCTCATTCCAGTTGATGGTATAATACAAATTTATAGTCAGTATCTCTGCTTTACTGTCAGCAGAGAAGTAGTGTTGACAAATTAAAGAACCTTGGATCAGATTCTCAGCTAAATGAAGATTTTATCTTGGAGCCTACAACCAATTAATGGCTACCTTTTTTCACCGTTTTTATGTACATTAAAGCAGCCCTAAGATAGCTATGAGTTTTGTCAGGATCTCTATGTCAGATAGCAAAAATAGACAGCATACTTCAAATACTTTTTGGTAATCCCTGTCTTCATAACCCTCCCAGGCAGCTGTGGTACAGGTCTGCATGTACATGAAACAACTGCACTTTTTTGAGATTATATTGAAGGCAGATTGCAACAGCAAAAATGATAACTACAGTAACTTCATATTACTGAGAATTTTTTTTAAATACAGCCATCCTTGGCTAATTCAATTGACCTACTACTTTGAATTGAATTGTTTTGTTTCCATTTTATGAAGCTATATTTTTTCTAAGATTTTGTGTTAATTTTTAAAAACTATTTTTCACCCTAATTTTCTCTAAGAGGAAGGGAATTATGCAATTGGGGTTAATGGAAAATACAAATATATGAATTCAATATTCATCTAGTATTCTGCATTAGTCATCCAAGCCCAGTGTCTGAAAGAAAGAAGGAAAATAAACATAATTAGAAAATAATGTGTCCCTTCCTGGAAAACTCTCTTAAGATTGGAGTACTGTCTGAGACATATGTAGAACTACTCTATGATTGTCATTCAATAAACACAGTGTGATCACCTATTTCTCTAGAATAAGAAATATTAAAAAAACTCTAGTGAAGTAGTAGAGTCTGTACATTCTCTTATTCTGTTTTCTTACCCCAAAAATAGACATTAGAGAAGCATCTGCTTCACAAATACAGTGACTATTAATCAATCTTTAATTTCATACAGGGATACCAGCCTCAAGGTGGCAGTTCCT
>VXBQ01008381.1:0-39116 GCA_013400175.1 Phainopepla nitens
GAGTCTGGGTGTGGCTGGATCCAGTTCTAGCTCCAGATTTAGTCAAAGGTTTATGTCTAAAGAATTCCACATGTGTAGTTGAATCTTTATACAACTTCATCCCGTAGGATAAAGGAAGGTAAAGCAATATAAAAAAATTATTTTATTTTTAAATAAATAATTATTTTATATGTTAATACTGAAGATATTATTGGTCATAATACTAGTTAGACTTAATCAGAATTAGGTAGTACACAGTATAGTTAACTCTAATTACAGTAACAATTTTAAAGCTGGCAAAGTAATCAAGTAGAGATTGATGTTGCTCAGTCATATGCCTAAGGTCTCTGGGCATATCTCTTTAACTCAGCCTCAGGAAATAACCTTGGAGATGTCCCCACTCAAAGGAGGAATCTCCACACACGCTTCTAGAAGGGAGTATGTTAAGAGTCTTGGAAGCGTAAAACAGCGGAGAAAATAGCAAAGCTCAATATGAGATGGGGCCCACACTTTAAAGCATCAGTGATGAGAGCAGACATGGAAACCTGATGGAGATTTTTGTTGCCATGGCACTGGGTAGCAATGTAAAGTGGAGAAGGAGCAGTGCAGTCTCGATACCAGGAAATGTTTTGTACAACTGCTACCAGGTATACCTCCTACCAAGAAAGGCTGCATGCGACACAACCACTAAGAACAGAAAATTTGACCACCCACAGCACTTTGCACAATAATGGCTAATAAGGTATAAAAGTACCCTGGTTTTGTGTTTAGCTGGGGGATGAGAATTCAACATGAAAGTTGTAGGGATGCATTTTCCTCGCCCTCTGCAGGAGGGGCACCTTTTGGTAACACCTGTGTCCTCGGCTATGCTGAGTGTTTTGACGTGAGAAACTGAACTTGTGATTGCTATTGTATTGTTAGGGCTATATTTAGCTGCTCTGCAGTTTATTCAGATACTGCTGGCATTCCAAAAGAGCCATGTATGCACTTAATAAACCAAAGTATTTGTGAACTTGGCTGATTCTTTTGAATGCAACTGGACTTATAGATAATAGACTATTGGAGCACCCAGTGCTAGGCCTTTAGTTACATATTTGTAACAAGCCCCTGCTGTTAAAAATCAGGACTGAGTTTTTAAAGTGATCTACTGTCAGTCAGATGTTTCTGGGCCAACTCTTTCAGCTCAGTAGCCTTTAAACTCAGGAGTGTCAGATAAATTATCAGTACTGTCACTCTTGGTTGCTTTATCAGGAGCTTTGCTCAACTGCCAGTTTCTGCCAGGAAGCATTGTTCTTCACATCCTCAGAATGTTCAGCTTTGGGATTGTTGAATCAGGCTGGTCTCAGCATTGTTCTACACCAAGTGCAGCATGATCTCCCTTCTCCATCCATCACTGATAACTTTTACAATCAGGGTATTGTTTGAGCTGCTTTACCCCCACAGAAGGAGAGTGTCTTGCTCCAGTAGCCCTGCTCAGGTGCCAGGACTGGACTTGTGAGCTGACTGGCTTGGGCTGTTAAAAAGGGAAGTGGGTGCAAGTGAATACTCACTATTTTTTCATCAGTTTCATCAGCTCTCTGAGAAGAGACATGATGAATTTTGGGGCTTGCAGGATCCCAGGGTGTTAACAGCATGGGTCATTGGAAGTAGAGCAGGTGCTTCTCAGAGTCCCCAAAGTAGGAGGAATTTGATTCAGAAGTACTAGGAGATTGCACCTTCCCTGGACATCATGCAAGGTCAGGTCTATGAGTGGTTCTGTCTGTGGAAATAAAAAAGCTAATGCCTCGTAGGCCTTTGTAGGCCTTTCTAGTTAGAAATACCTGCAGCATTGCCTAATGGTCTCACTGAGTAAGACTTGCCAAATTATTGGAGGGAAATACTTGTAAAAGGATGTACTGTCTGGAGCTTATCTGAGGTAATCTGTGTGTTACCATTCTTTCTGGTAGCTTACTGCATGTTGCTTATCTGACGTGTACCTGTAGTCCTGTGAAAAACAGGGCACGTAACGCAGAGGTGAATAAATATAAACTCGGTCACTGCCCTGGCTGGGCAAGGTTCAACTCAGCAGAGGCTGTTACTTGGCTGCTCTTTGTGGTGCACAGTTCTACAGCTGCATGCAGTGACAAACTGCTGCTGTGAAGACCTGACTAAAATTGTGTAGGAGTTATTCCACAGCAGAGTTTAGAACCTCTCAAAAACAGATCCTCAGGCTGGCTGGCTCGTGGGAAGTTGCACTTGACTGGCCTTGGGAAGGGCTGAAGGGGCTCCTGGAACCTGTGGACTACTGCAGAGGGTGAGAGAAGTGGTCCCCTCCATTGTGATCAACTGAAGGCAGAATTTTGACTGCCCATGAGGACACAGATGATGATGCCATTGATGGTGGCATCCACCTCCGAATGGGAAGTCTCTGTAAGGTATGCCCTCCACAGCACCTGAGAAGGATTATCAGGTTTTATCTGGGGTGCTAACTGTGTGCCTGATTAGTCTGGGTCACCAAGGGTAGGGGGGTTTCCAGTTGATGAAGTGGTGGGAGGGGCACTGGGGCCCTTGCTCAAGCCCTGGTGGGAAATGGTGCAGCATAGGGACTTGTTGGCAAAAGCCAGTAAAACAAGTGTTGGGGCTCTGTGGGCTGCCTGGTTGGAATACCTGGGGCTGAACAGGCTTTCAAGATTCCTTGGGTCAGGACCCTTTAGCACAGGCTTAGGGGAGTTTTTAACTGTCTTGACACAAGGGATTTGGTGGTAACTATGGCTGCATCCTGAGAGAGGAGGCAGGATGATAGAACAAGCTTAACAGAAAATAGTTGGTGTTGCATATAGGTAAAACCTTATAAAAGAAAGGCCTTGTAAAACATGGTTTAGGCCATGCTATTCTGGCTAAGATGGCCTGTTGAGTTCCCATGAGAAGAGAATCATGAGAATGAGTTTGCATAACAGTCTTATTTTTGTGAGAAAACAGTTTGCAGCTGAAAAAATAAGAAGTCCATCCTGTGAGAGTCCATGAAGAAAAATGTAAACGTATCTAGAAGAAAGTTTGATGGACATGTACACTAGCCACTACCAGCCAATGAACTGAGTTTCAGTGATTTGCTGACCTGTTGGATTCAAACATGGTGCCTTCTGGTACCATATGAAAATGAGCTGTGTGCTGTTCAGCTGTTCTGCTCAAAGAAACAAGTGTCTTGTCTGTCTCATTCCTGTCTCTAACACGAGGTCATAGCGACAAGCTGGGACCATGTGGTGCTGGGCACTGTGCCTTGCTGGTGTCAGTGGGTGGGCTCTGAGTGGGCCAGGACTCTTTACTGGGGAGTGCTGGGCCTCAGATGGAAGACAAACTTGTAGGACTATCTGGCACACTGGGGCTACATCTAAAGAATGATTGATAACCAGCCTACTTGTGTTTGATCCCAGGTTTGTGGGACTGCCCCAGGAAATAGTCAGGGGACCTTGGTCATCTCAAGGCCTTAATCTTTGAGCCTATGTTAGTGATACCAGAAATATAGTTGTGTTTTCCAGTGGAATTTGTAGTTGGTTTCCAGACGTTACAGGAATTCTGACATTTAAGGGTATCCGCCTGTCATGTGACATATTTGCAATTCAGGTTAAATAGCACACAGTAACAGATTTGTGAGGGTGCTCACCTGATTTGGCTAAGGTTTTTGCCTATGAAAAAGCACTCAGAAACACAGCTACAATGCCTCCCGTGACACCATACTCAGTTTAATATAATAGTTGGTCTGATTTGTAAGCCCAGTCGGGTTTCAAGGAGGTAGGAATTTGACATATGATTGAAATCAAATTGGACGAAGTATTTGTGTCCTGGTTATCTTGACCAGTTTTTGTTTCAGAAACTCACTTTTAGGCAGCTTCCAGCCACCTGTCAAGCTTTTCCTGGGCAGATAGTGCCATTGCACGGACCCTGTGGCCCTCTGACTTCTCCACAGTCACCCCAAGGCTTCTAACACAGACAATGGCAAGAGTTGTAGAGTTGTGTCTGTTCCAACCTAAGTGTCCTGCTGGGCTTCAGACACTTCTTGTTTGTAGGGTAATAACTTGGACTTGAGGTGCTTTTAGATTTCGCTCAGCATTTCTGAGACCATGGGCTAACACAAATAGGAAGGGCAACTTTCCCTTTGTGCTGTTATCTTTCTGACTTTTTCTGTTCAAAGAAGGGAGCAGGTCATTCCCTCCATGAGAGCATCTGGCACCCAGAGGCAGGGCAAGGCCCCAAACCAATCAGTTCAGGCACCTGCTGCAAGGCTCAGGCCAGTTGTGATGCCATGTACTGCATCCCTCTGTTGACCCTGGAGCAGAGGCACTTGATGCAGGCTGCTGAGTTAGATTTGGAATATAGTAACAAACACCAGACCAGCAGTGCTAGGGATAAGCAGTTTATCTCAAAACAATACGTGATTCTTGGGGATGATTCTGTGCTGCTCCTCTTATAGTAATTCCTGTAACACACAGCTCAAATAATGGCTTACAGAATTTCAAGGCACATCCATTACAATCCCCACCCCTGGTCCTTTTGGGTCAGGTTGTAGGGTTTAACATTGCGATGAATCCCTCCCCTTGTCCCCAGCTTGGTTGCAACAACAGTTTCCTAAATTATTTTGGTCTTGATGGTGACAATAATTGGATTTTACTCTGGGTGAACATGTGTGCTGCATGTAGTCAAAGTTCCTCCTCTAGCAAGGATTTGACAGTTACTGGTGGTTGGCATCTTAGTCTTGTTTGCCTCTTTCACAATTATGTTCCTGGAAAATGTAAATATGTTAAATTTCCTCAGCATTTGTCTAATTCAAGGATGTGATTGTTTTATCCCAAATCATTTTTCAGGAAGTACCCAGTGTAACGTTAGCAGCCTGAAAGCTTTACCTTGGATGCAAAAGCCTGTTTTCTCTGCTAAGATTCCTGCATCGCTGTAAGTATTGCCTGGACGTTGATGTTGATGTTTTTTACGAATTTCATATGCCACTTTGTTTTCCTGTCTTCTTTTGTTCTTGGTGTCTTATGGAAGCTGAGAAAGTAAAAGAGTGAAGAAAGATAGAGCTGTCTTTGAATCTGGAAAATAACACCTAGAAATTTATAACACTGGGTCTTCAATTTTTTATAGGCTAGATGTGCATGATACTTCTCATTCTCAAATTTAAAATCAGGAGAGTCTATAAATCTAAAACAGCCCATGAAGGGAAGTCAGGGCCTTGGGTGATCTGGGAGAAATGGCATGAAAGGTTTTGTTGATAAACTGTCTAACACCCTGCAAAAACCAAGGTGTTTGTTCTGTCCTAGCTGGGTTTGGCCATACTGAGAGGAGCTTGGTGAGATGCAGACAAGCACTCATTCTTGTAGGTTGTCATGGGGTTTTTTGTGATTTTTTTGTGCATTTTAGAAGGCTGACATAGTGTTTGGCTTTGAAGGCACTGTCTCCAAAAACTTTAGAGAGTAACATTCTCATCCTTTTGGGTTTGTTGGTAATCCATGGGCATTCTGGAATATAACACATGAAGACCTAGACAGATGTGACTTTGTCAGCTCCTGAAGGTGTAAGTACTGCAGTAGCAGGAGTGTTGCTGCCATCTCTGTGCTGCATGCCTTCTCCCAGCTGAGTAAGTTAATGCTGCCTACAGAATTAGGGGTGCTTTGCTTGTAGCTCACTAGAGGCACAGTCATATTTCTCAAAATTAAACTAGTGGGCCACATTATTATTAGAGATTTTTACTAAACCCAGATTAATTTTTCCATTTATTTTGCTATATTTAAAGGTATAATTGAAATTGAATCTTATTGTCTGAAAACCCTGGCCTGTATTTTATTCTGTATGTGTTTCTTATGTTCAGCTCTTAAGTACTGTTTATTGTGTCATGTTATACACCTACCTTGGGGCTTTTTTCTGTTGTTTTTGGATGAAGAAGGTAAAGACAGCAATCTATTGTTAAATTAGAAGGTCGAATGATAGCAGAATTAGCAGAATAATATGAAGCTTTTGTTAGTCATTAGATGGTCAGTAGAGTTGTTAGTTGCTTCTCTTTTTATACTTTAGCTGTGTTCTAGGAAACAATTTGTGCAACTTGACATTGTCAGCATTGAGGTCCATGGGTCGTGCTAACGAGGTTGCTCTTCTACCCAGCAGTTTAGGTTCTGTTCATGAGGTATGCTAAATCACTTCGTAGTAAGTGAAATAGGTCTTGATCAAAATGTTGTAATTGTTGTAAATTTTTTTTTTTAGCATTTTGATTTTGCTTGGAGAGAAAGAAAAGAAGAAAAGATGGACTGGAATGTAAGGCCAGTCCAGAACGCTGATGCAAATACAAACCTGCAAAGCGAAGGAGCATGTTTCACTCAGATGCTTCCTAATGGACATGCCTTTCCTCAGACAAATGCCAACTCCTCTAAAAATGCATGCACTTATGCTGAAAACAACCAAATCCTGTATGTGCCAACTATCAATGTCTCCTTCCCTGCTGTAAATGCTGAAGGATTCAAAACTTCAGATCAAACCTCACCAGGAGCATCTGTAACTGGTAATAATTTTTTTATGTCCAAATACTCGGTTAAGCGACATCAGCAGATGTACGTTACGGCTCTAAAACCTCCCGTTCAGAATTCACACTTGCGGGCAGAGATGGCCCCGGCTTCTTGGCCGGTCTCTAATCCCTACAGCTATCCCTGCAGGAATGTGCCCGCCCCCTCCTCTCAAATGAACACAGGGAGCGGCGTGAGGAGCGTGCTTGGGGAGCCTCAGTACGCCGGTGCCAGCGCTTACACCCTGCAGCCAGAAGTGCTGCAGCAAAATCCTCTGCGGCTTGCAACACTACATCAAGGGGGCATTCATCCCCAGAATAATTCTTTTCCTCTCGGTACTTCTGGGCAACATGTCCAACCCCAAATATTTAGTTCCAATACTCAACAGGGTAAAGTTTCGTATTCAGTGAGTCACAATGCTGCACAAAATGTACAGCTGCCACAATTTCAGCAGAGTCAGATGGCATCAGAAGCTCCTAGAGGGTGTTCTGCACCGTCTTTGTTGCCTGCCAACTGTGTTTCGAGACCCGCAGCACAACCTTCAATGGGCGTACCACAGGAAGTGCAAAATGTACCTAATGGATACAGCATTAACCAGCAGAGGTGCCTGGATCCAAAAAATGCTCCTGGATTTAACAGTATTCAGCAACACTGTCAGAAGCAGCAATCTGGAGAAGTCAGTCAGTCAGTCAGGAATGTCTGTAATCCAAGTGGAAGTGTGACAGCAAATCGGTCTTTTGATGAAAGCTCTATGCCATCCCCTGGCATTCCCAAAGAACTGCTTGACGTTGTGAAAGAAATAGAAGCTCTTTCTTCAAAGCCACTCAGTGATCCTGTTTCAGATCCAGAGAGCCAGACTGGTAGTTTGATGAATGGGCCTGTTAATGCTCAGATTTCTTCAGCGGCAGCAACACACGGGATAGGAATTACAAAGGAGAGACTAGCTTGGGAAGCTGAGAAGCTGCACTGTCTTAAAAAAAAGGTTGTCCTGCTTGAAACGGTTCATAATTATAAAAAAAAAATCTATCATCACAAAAATACTCTCCCTCCTCCTCCTAGTTATCCGTGTTCTCCTGCTAATTGTCTTCCATGCATGCCCAAACCAAATGTACCACCTTCCCCATCTGAAGGAGTGAGGACAGAGAGGCCCGTGCTCAAGGTTTCACATGAGGAAAGAAAGGACAAAAATCTAGCCAGTGCTGATAACAGAAGATTGGAGGTGATGCAAAGTAACCCTCAGGTGGAGCAGAGAAGCCTTTCATCAACCTTCACTCCTGTTCCCTCTCAGAGCAAAGTGCCAGCTCAATTTAATAATCCTGAGAGCACCTTGGAACAAAGGGACATGCATGCCTTGGCCTCTTCTCAAGGATCTGTGACTTCCTCGAACAATGCTTCATGTTTTACTCAAGCAGGGAGCTCTGTCAAGACTGCATCAAAGAGTGTGCAAATTGGTCCCGAGAACTCATCATTTCTTCAGTTTGTGTTGAGCAGCACAAATGTGTTGAAAGAGAAGACAGCTGGTGCTACTGCTGATAAAATACTGACGAGTCTCCTGTGTAGCGAAAAGTCACTGCTCGATACATCTGTCTCAGGTGGAAGCTTGCTAAAAGACACTAGTGAGAAGAACGCAGAAAGTCTGAAAGGTGAGCAGGCATCTGTGGCTCACACAAACTCTCCTGCATCAGAAGCAACTGTATCTGGGGATGCTAAACTCCAGACTGAGGTAGCTCAGAAAAAAACACCATTTACTGAAAATGCATCCTGTAACCAGAACAATTGTAGTTACTCTGTGGAAGAGCTGGCTGCGTGCCTGCGCTTGTGGGGGAATTATCCATCAGAGTCTGTAAGTGTGCAAAACAAACAGTCAAATGAAAGCCCCACAGCAAATCAGGTTTCACCCTCCAACCAAAACACAAAGGGAGAAAAAAAAAATGTTCTGGCTAGCATGGATGAGGCTGTTTCACCTGTAACAACTACCTCTGTGGGGCAAAAACTTGATACATTGACTTCCAATTTGATAAAAAATTTTGAACCTCAGGTTGCAGTTGTCTCTCCTTTAGTACTTTGTGAACAAAGATCACTAAGTGAGCAGGCAGGCAAGATCCCAACGCCTGAAGGTAAAACCTATCCAGTGATCAACTCAGGGAGCACATGTAGCTTGGAAAAAGAGGGAGAAAACGGTTTAAGTGTGGCAAATACTGCCAAAGGAACAATAGAAAATGCTTGGTCATCACCCAGTGATTGTGTTGTGGAACAGAAAGTGGACTCAGATTTGCAACAGATCAAATTAGGTGATGAAAACCCAAGAAAAGTTAGTCAATCTGCACAAGATGCAAGAAAAAATCTGCAGCTTGGATTACAAAACAAGACTACTCTTCCTGAATCAGGCACAAATTTCTGTGGTCAAATCTCTCAAGAAGGCATAAGAGACCATGAAGACAAGCAAGCTGTGTTAGAGGCAGGAGATAGATCCACAGCTGTGCTGGAAAATGACATGTTTTGTATTTCTAGTGTATGCTCTCTTGTTGAAGGTGATAAATTTTATAACCCACAAATAGCAGGCATGTTCAAGTCAGTCTATGAGACAAAAGCATCAGAAGGAAATGCATCTGGTGCAAGGCAAAAGGAACAACATCCAGATTTGCATAAAACTGAGCCGAGCAATAGCACTTCCCAAAGAGAGAGCTTGCTGCTAAAGATGTTGGAAGAATCATCAAGTCATTTGGAGAAGGAAAGCAGTGGCAATCCTCCTAAAGCAGTTTCTACCTCTGAACAAAACACATCATTCAAGGCATCTTTCAAGCATCCTGAAAATTACTTAGAAAGTCTTGCTAATATAAATCAGAAGTTAGCTCAAAATCCACGAGACTCCTCTATCAGCATAACTGCTAAAACAAATGCACCTGCTGTTCCAGGAGACCACAGTAAACAAAATTCCATGCCCAGTAAAAGTAGCACAGAAAAGGAGATGAACTTTCTTGGAACAGAACCTAGTAAATATCTAAAAGATCAGCTGCTTGCTCTAGTGAAAGAGTTTCCATATGGCATTGAAGGTGCTGATATGCTAACAAAAGAAGCAGCACAAAATCATTCTGTGGCTGAAGGCACAGAGAATAAGTCTCAAAAAGAGGTTAAAATTTGTGAGAAGAATTCTTGTTTGAAGGACCCAGTGAATCAGACTAAAATTGCAGTGGTAAGCTCTGATCAGGTTCAAGAACTGTCTCCTGGACACAACCAGTGTCCCTCTAGTGACAGCAAGAGAGAAGTGAGTCAACAGTCAGAAAAGGCTTCAGCTGACGAGGACAACCTTGAAAGCAGTGTCCAGCCTAGTCAGAATCTCTGCGAGAAGGAGAAAAAACCACAAGAAACTTGTAACCCCAGTGAAAAAAATGAAGATTGCTCTTTAATGAGTGGTGTATCTGTAGCATATAAAACACCACATTGTCTCTCTCAATTAGAAACATCTGGTTCAGAGAAAAATGATTGTCAACTCTCAAAAGCTGAAAATACTGACTCTGCAGAGAGAGAAGAAAACAGCAGTCAATCTGATACCTGGAAAAAGAAAGACTGTGCAGTGGGAGACCTGACAATTTCTGAAAAAAACCCAGACAGTATTAGCAAAAATAAAGATATTTGCAAAGATGCTTCTGCAATGAACAAAAAACCTAGGCTGAAGGTGGATAATGAATACAAACTGCCTACAACACAGCAGGAAAAAATGGGACCAGTTACTTCCTTTGAAAACCAGGATGCTGATAAATACAAAAGCAGCAGTCGGAAGGAACATCTGCAAGTTGACAAAGGAACCCAAGTGTCAATTAAAGAATTTCATTTTGACAAAAAAGAGCACCAGACAGCCTCCCAAGAGTTACCTGAGAAAACTGATCATACACATGCTGATAACATGGCAAAGTTGTGCGGAAAGAAGGAGAGAGTTTTCAAAACTGAGTCCCTTTCAAAAGATATAACCAAACCAGGTTTGACCATCAAATCCAAAACAGACATTCACCAATCTGTGAAGTCAGAAACTGTTGATGTTAAGCTCTCTGAAGTTAGTCATGAACAAGAAATTAAAACTTGTGAAGAGAATTCAGGTGAAGAACAAAACTGTAGGAAACAAAAGGAGATGCTTAGGCAAGATGTAGGAATTAGTGTGGAAGAGCAAGCGAAATTACCAGCAGAAATAAAACATAAAAAATTGAGTAGTCACCGAGCTGATGCTGTAAAATTCTCAGATAGTAGCACTGTAGACTTCAAATCAAGACACACAAAATATTCTCAGCATAAATCTGTGAAAGTTCATCCTCTGCAGGAGCAGGCACACAAACGGAAGATGAAGGAAAATATGGTTGGGAAGAGAGAACTTAAGATAGCAAAGCTGGAAGAGGACAGGCTGAAACAATCTGAAGCAAAGAGTTCTAAGCAGCTTGCACACAATTGCCTGCTAAATGGTGACAAAGCTAAAAAACTGAGTGGAGAAAATGGTTGGAAACCAAGGAGTTCCTTAGCAGATTGCTCTGTGCTTAAACTGCAGAGAAAAAGAGCTCGATCTTCTAGCATATCTAAAGGCTACTTTTCTAGCAAAGAAAGACATCTCGATGGTCAAAACAAAGACAAGTGCTCTGAGAAAATGTTTCCTGATAAAAATCTTCTATACCTAAACAGAAGAAATAACAGACTAAAGCTGCATCTTCAAAAGGAACCCAAAAAACACTACCTGAACAGGGTGGCATTTAAACGTACAGCACAGGAGCGCATCTATCTGACAAAATTAGAGACGTCACCTGTCAGGCCTGTCTGGCATAGAACCACCAAAGTGTCAAAAAGCAGCGACTCAAAAAGAGATGTGTCTGTCTCGACAGCTGAGAAGTCATGCAAACAGGAAGTCCTTGAGTTCAAGCTGTGTCCAGAGATACTGTTCAGAAATCCAGCCCCTGGTGAAGAAAGCTTAGCTGCAAAGAATTCTCCAGAAAGAGATAAAGTCGTTGTAGAAGGTATGATGCTCTCTTGATTATTCATTTGTACGTAAAAACTGTGCATTCATTTTTAAATTCCTGTTGCACAAAGCTAGACATTGAAAACATGAGACTGTAGAGGCTGAAGGCTGAAATATCCTAACTTGCTCTCTGAAAGACCACAGCTGTGTCTTAAGCTGAAAAAGAACATGGGAGTTTCCTTTCAATTTTCTATAAGTCTTAGAGAGTGAAATTAGAATGCTTTACAGCATGGCAGTTTTGAGTAACTTTGGAAGAAGGCTTTATAAAATACTTGTGTAAGTTAGCTTGGCCTGGCTGTAGAAAGGAGATTCCCTTGGCATCATTACCAGAGGTGATCTGATGTGTATTCACTGTTCACCTGGTTGTGCATCACTCTGGCTGGGCAGAGGAGGGAGACATCTTTTGTGTCTTTGAGGAATAGAGCAGGTTCAGGCCAGAGATATCCTGCACATAGTCCCCATAACCTTTGCCATCTTTGCTTTAAGCATCCATTTTTCCTTCTCTTCTTCCCTACCCCATTTTTCAGCATTTTACGTGGTGTATTCTAAAGCATATTTATGTCAAATGTTGTATTTGATTTTTAAAGGAATCCAAATCTTAAGCTGTATATACCAACCCCTGGAGTAATTTCCTTTTGCATGTGCTAGTACATGTGTTAGAATTTAATGCTGAATAGAGGCCAAAACCTGTGATATAGGAACCTCAGAAGCATTTTTTGAAAATTTCTTTTTAGGTGTCAAGAGTAAAAAAGAAGATTGGTTAAAATGTGAACCAGTGAAGCAAAAGAAACTAGAAGAGATCTCTACAGGTGAAGTGACTTCTGAATGTCCCATTTGAAATAAAAGTTAAATCCTTTTTGCTTGGTTTTAAATGTTCCTTTACAGTAGTAAACCTTAATAAAGCATTTTAAATTATTATTTACTCATTCTGCTGATTAATTGCATACCATAGAATAGATTTACAAGTCTCAAAGATTTGTGTAGCTTTTTATTTATTGCTTTATGAGTATGTTATTGGAAATGATGAAGTTTTCCTGTGCTGTTAACTTGGTTGTAGCACTGGTAACAGCATTTAAATACAGTTTTAAATTGTATATAAAGACTCTTTCACACTTTAAAATTTAGAAAGTGATGTAGCAGAATCTAGTGCAAAAACAGAAAGTGATTTTAAAAATCAATCTGGCTTTCACAGTACGTTGCTGCTGTCCATACATAACACCTGTGTTCACAAGTTCCAGGACCTGTGTGTCCCAGTAGTCTGGACAAGATAATTTGTATGATTTGTGTGACCCAGAAGAAAAGTGCGGCCATTGTTAACATCTTCCTCATTTCTCATGAATGGCAAATTGCGTTTTAGATGGTCTTTTATACCCTCTAGGAGTCAACTGTCACAACAGTGGCAACTTTCATCTCAGGATCTTGTTTGTTCCATCCTTTGTAAATCTTGGGTGAGGTTGCTGTCAGCTCTCCTTGTTTCTTTGCTTTCGGTACCTCTCTAGCTCTAGTCTTGTTTTTCTAGTGGTCTAACAGGAAACAAAATGCATTCTGTAGCGTAGTTGCTGTCTGTTTCTTAGCTTTAGAGCAGAGGGCTTGCATGCTAGTACTTGTGTTGTGGTGTTGCATGTAACATAGTTTGCAGCCTTCGCATCTTCTGTTGCTGGTTGCCTGTGTCCTTGGGCTTTGGTGTCTGCCATCTTTTTAGCCCTTCCTCTTGCCTCTTCTCTTCCTTTCACAAATGCACATTTTTCTGTCACACCTTTCTTAATACTCTCCAGAAATCTCTCCTGTGAAGACATCCAAATAGCCATTTTGTGCTTAAAGGTGCATTTGAGATTGTTTTAAATCTGAGATGCCTGGTGCTGTAGGCAGTAAGTTTGTGGCATCCTTTTTGACACTGAAAGATCTTACGTACCCCGTGCATAAGGAGTAGAGTCCTTTGAGACTCTTGCTTTAACATACTTGTCTGTCTTGCAGCTGAGGACAGTATTCCCCTTGATACAGCTATACAGATCCTGGATGGAGAAGGAGAGACTCTTCACATTCCTGTCAAAGACTCAAAAGAGATGTTTCAGACCTACAGGAAAATGTATCTAGAAAAAAAGATGCAAAAGTCTTGATTGCATTCCTGTATCAAAGGTCTTGCTATCACTGAGAAAAAAAATACCAACACTAAGATGATTTTTTTCTGTTTACTTCATATTGCTGAATAATTGTAAAAACCCACGGTTTTCTGGTGAGTGTTGAAAATTTCCTTCCCTGTTTTCCTCATATTTGTGTATAATTACCATCTGATTCTGTATTTATTGTCCAAATATGCTTTGGTGCTGTAAATGCTGTTTTAAACGTATTGTTTCTTTTGGCATATTTGAGTCTATTTTTTTTAAGATAGAGAAGCTCATTGAATCTTGACCAAAAAAATAACAAACTCATTTAAACTGTCATAGCCTGTTTCCTTTGCTCATTCTCAAAAACTTCTACTTGTTACACTTTCCATTGCTGGCAGTGGAAGAATATTTCTGCTGCAAAGGGGTTGCAGTGGATTCCCAAGCATTACACTTCTGGTTCCCTCTTACGTTAGTCTGATTGTTTTGCTTCTAAAAAGTCTTTCTGTTTGTGTAGAAACTTCTTTTTCTAAACTGGGCATAGAAATATAAACCCCTCAATTCAAGCATAAGATCAGGGGCATTTATGAAGTATTTATGCTGCTACCCAGTTCTGTTACATTTCTTTTTGTGGAGCTTGTATGGACTGAGCTCCGGAGTCGTCAGTTTGAACACAGTGCTGCAAACCATTAGTTTACAGGAGACTTCTCTTGCTTTTCTTTCTGTCTTTCTTTGCACTTGAAAGAAAAGTGCAATTGTTGAAGTGCGGGGAGTTCGAATTCACTCTTGTCTGGATTATGTTGCTGAGTTCAGCTAGACTCTAATTTCTTCGTTTATAAAGTGTTAGATTATGTTTGCTTACACATTCACTGTGACATAGCAGTTGTATTTGTTATTGGCTTATCTTTTGTTTAAGTGCCTTTTCACTGTTACTCAAAATTTAAAATCAGATCGTATTTTTACAGAGATTTGGTACTTGATTCTTTCTATAGTACTAAACCTTTATGCCGAACAAAGAACCTGTAGATACTTTACTGAACGATTTTTATACTTGAAATAAAGTTTTGAGGACTACGCCTTGTGGTTTTTTTTGTTCTAAAAGTATGAAGTTGTGCTTATTGCAGTTAGTTAAATAGGTATTGAAGATATTCCTGTAGACGAAATGCAGCTTTAAGGTAACTGATGGACCTTCCTTGTTGAAAGGAAGTAGTTGCAAGTTTTTTAGTTTGTTTTTCTCTCTGGATGCCAAACTATTAGTCTGTGGGGAATGTTGCCACTGGAGGATTTCATAATAATGTTGTCAACTCTGAAAAGGTTTTTCATTTTCTTGAGAGTTTAGTTACCTGCATTATACTGCCCACATGAAGGAAGATTTATTGCAGCCTTAAGTGTACCCAGTACAAACACAGAGTTCCTGTCAGGAATTTAGTCTGGGTTTTGTTCTGCACAATGATATATGAAGCTTACATAAATGCTTGAGTGAATTCTTTTCAGCAGGAAATTATTCAATCCATTGACCCATGATGTTTATGTTCTAAATATTTGGAGGAGTCTTCTCTCTGACCCTGTGCATCTAATAACCAAGAATTCCAGTGGATACAGCTGTGTCTTCTTCCTTCCTTACACCAAGAAGTTAATCTTTGCTCTGTGACAGCGTTTACATAGTGACTTGTGCCTACACTAATTTGGTATGGCTGGGATCTTTGGGATAGACTGGCTGTGCACCTTCTGCTTGGTTCTTGTGTTGGTTGGTTGTTGTACAGTCAAGAGAGTCATGCATGAGACCTTTTAACGTAATGTGGGTTCAACGGGCTCATTGGGTTCAATGATGCTATTTTCAGCTTGTTGGTGTTATTTGCAACTGCTCTGTGCAGTTCCAGTCTCCAGTGTAGTCATATCATAGCAATTTTTGCTGATATTGGAATCTCTCTGGTAAATTGCAGTGGCTCCTAAGTTGGCCACTATCCATTCAGACAGCTGCTAGAAGGAAAATATCTGTAAGGAACAGTGTTAGGGCTGTAAGGAGTACCTACAGGGAAAAGCCTGGAGACCATCTGCTCCACAGAATGAGCACTGTGGATAGGTGCGTAAATGTCACATGTAAACACCAAACCTTATTGTGGTCATGCTGTCTTGACAGACAGATACAGAGGAGATACAATTGTCTCTAGCAGTGCCTGTTTCACCTGTGGGCACCTCCAGCAACTACAAGATAAATGGGCAGTCACAGGAGCCAATAAGAAAAACTTTCCATAGGGAAGCCTGATGCTGCTTCTCAGCATTTCTGCTCTGCATCTCATGCAGCTAACTGTGGTGGAACCTGTGATGTGCAAGTACATCCAATGCAAATTTCTTCCTTGATAAGACCTTAAACAGCTACAGAAAAGAGGCATCCTTAAGCCTTAAATTTTAAGACGTTATGACAAAAATATACTTTTTATGGAAAGAGTATGGGAAAGAGAGCAAAGGACAAAATTGACATGCTTGATATTTGGAGGTGACTATTCAATACATATGGATGGTAAGTTCTTAGGGTTTAATGACTGTGTGAACTTCACTGATTTTGTGGAGTTGTACTCATTTAGTACTGTGATGATAAGTTTCCATACACAGTGTAAAGAAAGGCTCTCCGGGATTAGAAAGTACAGTAAGATGAGAAGCCCCACTGCTGCCTGGTGGGGAGGCACTCTGCTGGGTTAGTGCAAGGGCTTTCAGCTTTTCTGTACTCCTGGGAGGCTTTGTGGCAAGGGAGGTAAGAAACTGCAGAGAGTTGTTCCACAGTGTTTTGATGAGAACCTCGCTCACTTCATTGTTCTGTGTGTTGGGAACAGGAGAGGGGCCAAATGCATAATTAATGAGGACTAGACATGGATGTCCTGCAAGTGCTGTTTTCTGTGTGGGGCTGGTCAGAGGTCTTCCTGGGATTCCAGCAGAAGAAATCCCTCTTGTCTTTTTGGAGCTCTGCTCTGCCCATTGCCTCAATGAAAAAAGTGAGTGTGTTGCACCCTGCAATGATTACAAGAGGTGGAGGAGAGGGGCCTGGGGTGATGGAGTGAAGCTGGGCCTGGAATGGGAGAGGGAAGGGGTTACCTATGCATAAATATTTGTTTCTGTTTTTTTTTTTTTTGAAAGAAAAATCCAAATCACTACTCAAATGTTTTTATTAATTGGAAATTAATTAAGTTCAGTTCCCTGAGGCAAGTCTCATCCTGTAGCAGGATGTTTTGCCTGGAGTGGGGGTGAAGAACTCAAACCTATTTGGAGTGCTCTTAGTGGTGAATGCAGAACAGGGTGTTACGTTCCTTCCCTATGGGTGATTTAGACAGACAGGAAGACTGATATGGTGATCAGAATTCAACTTTACTGAGGTTTCCAAATGCTTATATACTATTCTAGGGCTAGTAATTTTTTACTACAATCTTTATGTTAAACATCACACAGGCAAACTGATGCATTTTACAAACATCTCTTGCTTGCAGAGGTTTGATTCAATCTTCTTTTCCTGACACCAGTCTTGATCCACTCAACTTCTAATCTTCAAAGCTCTGTTTGCTTTTGCCAAGGCATCTTAGCTATCAAACTGGATATGCTAATTAAATCCACAGTATTTTCTGTCCTGTGTATCCCAACACTTCCTCCCAAAAATGAGCTTAAGCACAAGTACCAAAGTAAGTATATCTACTTGCCTTACTTGGGAGACTTGGTCTGTGTATTCATGATAAGATACAGAAGGAGAATTCTGTTCTGAAATAACTGTTCTCCTGTCTTGACTTGTCACTCCAGTGGCCCTTTCAACAGGGACAGGTTTCTGTTAAAAGCTTGGTGACAGGGTGGATTAGCTGTCATCTCCAAGAGAGTGGTCACCTGTTAGCAAGGTCTAACACAGACTTGATTTCTGGCAGTTTTTGTTACCTCTGAATTCTTTGTCCTTTTTGTGTCATATCCTTCTTCATTTGCTTATCATCATTTGAATTTATCTAAGTTCTTGAAAATTAATTGCTGAAGAAGCCAACCCAGGTTTCTCTAGAGGAGGCTGACTGATTCCTACATTCCTAGGTTTTATTTAGGAGTCAGCCACAAATGTGGCGATGGGTTTCTTTCTCTGACAGATCAATACTGTGGCCTGTGGAAGGTATCTCTCCTTTCCTTTTTTTTTTTTTTTTTTGTCCTTTCCCCCAGAGGCTCATTAAAATTATTATTAAACTGAAATATCTTATTAAAAATATTCTCTGCACTTATCCAAGAGGTTTTTGATAGAGCCTCTGGTATGAATGCAGAAGTACAGATGCAGAGAGGAAAAGCTGGAGTGTGGTTTGTAAACTGTTAAGACTAAATGTTTAAAGTTGCATTTCTCCTTTCTGTTGCATGTCAATGGCCTCATATCCTTTGCTTAGAACTGACTAATCCTTTTCCCTTCTCTCTGTTTTTGTAAGAGAAGCTGCAGGCAGTGGAGGGTCACAGGAAAGGGACTGTTGAGCTGAGATGGGCCAGTGACAAAATTGCCAAAGTTGCACAAATATATTTAGCATTTCTTCTGATAGGACAGAGACTGGCCAAATCACAGACTTACTATAACTGCAAAACAGTGAGAGAATTGCTGACCTGGAAATAAGATATTTAGCTAATTGCCGATTTAACATCTGGTAAGACCATAGGGTTGATGTTGCAAAATCCCAGTGCTTGAAGCAGCTGCAGAGCGAGAGAGTCTCTGGGATAGAGTGATCAGTTGTCTCTGGACGAGCCTGGGGAGCTGACTCCTCAGGAAGGCAGCTGTGGGATGTGGATGGAGTGATGGGCTGCCTCTGGGACACACTCAGAGCTGACTCCCCAGGAATGAGGAGCAATCTGGCTCCATAAATGAGCAAGTGCAGAAGGTTACAGGTCATTATAGCCAGGAGGATGAAAGGGAACATCAAATACCAAGAGGTAGGCATAGCAAAATAGGATCAGCATTGAAAATCCCACTGTCTGGGAATCCACAGCTACAAAGACAAATACCTCCACACCCCTCATGAGCATGGACCCAACAGCTGCATCTTGCAGACCCTTTTGAACTGGGAGAACTCAGGATTTTGGGGTGCCTGTCATGCTCTGTTTTACTAATATTTATCATACCTGCACGCTGCTAGTATTGTAGTTCCATACTTGTTAGGTTTAGGCAAATAACTAGCATGATTGTGTTTTCCTGGTGTTTGTAGTACTTGAATTTATCTGGCAATTTCTCATAGCAGGAGCCTGCAAGCTGTGGGGCTGGAGCCTGGAGAGGCACAGGCACTGTGTGGTCACAGACACCTGGTGTGTTCGAGCTGTCTTTGAAGCCTGGGAGGGTATCAGAGGGCACCTACAGCACTCATAATAAATCTCTAAGGGCATTTATTCTGCCCTGCACACACAAGAAACTTATTTCTACCCTAATTTAAGGGAAAGATAGAGTCTCCTAAAAGAAAGGAAGATACATCCTGCAGTCACTGGCTAGCAGTGGGGAACTAGCCTGCCTGGGAGTTACAGTAACCCAACGAAAAAAGCAATGTTGTATTGAAGTTTTAAACTGATGACAATAAAATTATTGTAAAAGGAGGATTCAGAAAGGAGAAATCCCAGGATTACCGTGTGAGAAAATGCAGAAAGTGTATAGAAAAAAAAGTTTAAGCTGCAGTTATGTTCAGTGAAATTACAGTGTAGTATTAAACTGAGCTCTGGCTGTTATCACTAAATCCACTAGATGCCAGTGTGGAGACTGCATTCAGCGCTACAGCAGCATCTGTGTGTTCTCTAAGGGACTGTTGCCATTGTCCCATTGCTGCTAGAAACCCAAAGTTGCAGTGTGCTTCTGCTCCCACCCAGCGGCTTCACCCCTGTCAGTGGAGAGAAGGTTGTTTCGGTCAGTACTAACAATAAGGTAACACTGCCATGAAAGAATTGATCATCATTTCTGTGGCACTGGCTGTTTTTTTCCAAAGCCTGGAGGTCCAGGGACTTGGATTTGGGGAGTGATAATGGAAAGTGGTCTGAAGGATGGAGGGACACCTGCCATCTCTCCGCTGCCTTGCAACCAGGCATGGAGGGGGACAGATTTTTAGCAGACAAGGGGCGATGATTTGAAAATAGGAGAGGGTAGATTCAGACAAGATAAAAGGAGAAGATAAGGGTGGTGAGACACTTGCATAGATTGTCCAAAGGGGTGGTGAATGCTCCATCCTTGGAAACATTCAAGGTCAGGTTGGATGGGACTCCTGGTATTTGTGTGGTGGCCTTCGTGTGAGGGCAGGGATGCTGTGAGGGGCACACAGTGGTCAGAGAGCACTAAACCATCCCACTGCTGGCTTAGCTGATCAGCCCTTCCCTTCTGCTGTGTCTCTCCCCTATTAAAAAAGATGCCTTAGTTTGAGAGGCATGAAATATTAATCTGTTGTGCCATTTATTCTAGTGCAGCTTACCATACACTGGAATCCCAAAGTGCCCTGAATTTTGTCTTAGCCTCATACAGATGCCTTGAAACTGGCATTTGGCAGTTGTCCTGGTGATTATATGACACCCAGGGTTTTAGGATTTTTGATGCATGTGCTGCATGAGATTGCCTTTATATGGGATAACATGAAATTCCATGAGTGAGAACAGATGGATTTTCTTTTGCCCTGCTTTTTCTTTCCAGCTAGGGGAAGATTTGTCAATCTAATTTTCCTTCCTGCCTTTTCTGTGGCTAGAAAAAGGAAAGGAAATGCCACCAGTGATCTCACTTAATAACAACCAGTCTTTCATGGCCTTTGTATCAGGCAGCTCTGTGGAAAAGGATTTAAAAATCACCATGCATGTGAATCTTTCTTTTCTTCTAAATTAACCATATATTGCAATTTCATAAACAATTATTTCAGTCTCTTTACTTCTTAAACACTATTATTTATCATTAAAGGCTGCTTTGAACATAAAACTGTTAGGATGCCCCTTATTAAAGCGGCTTACTGCAGCTCCCTTTCTAATGAATTTTTTGCTTTATGACTTGCTGGCTGAGTTTGGGCTCTTACTTTAAATCACACAATTGATTCAGTGTTCAAAGTCAGTTTATCAGACCGTATCTTCATGAAATTGCCTGCCAGCAGAGCGGCCGAGGCAATGAAAAATTAGGATGGAAAACAAAGTAACCTTGTTTTTATAAATTGCCAAACGTTTGGGCTTTGCTTCTGCAACCCTTAAACTCAGAAGGGCGGGGAGCTTTTGACGCCAGCCCAACAAAGCCGAAAACAATCCTGTGGCGTGGCACTGCTTCCTTCTGGAAGGGGCAACAGACAGCCTGGGACTGTGGCAGCTTCTCTGATGGGTTTGTCACATGGCTGGCTCCCTTTTCCTAATGTTCCGGGGAGATGTCTGCAAATGCCTATGCTGTAAATTCATTTTGTCAGTGGAATGCACAGGGAAGGTGTCAGGCCCCAGGAAAGCCATTGCTAATGGCTAACAATTGATGCGTGTGAGTCTCCTTGCCTGTCACTAAAAACTATGTGGCAGTAAAAGACTTCTTACTTTTACTAAAAAGACACTTTATGAGATATCGTAGTTGAAGCAATGATGAAAGACATCATTGGAGAGGACGAGGTTATGGTGGGCACTTCAGGGAAAACATTTGTCTTCTCTCAGCTAGCCTGGTCTTGCCTTGGTGAGGCAGGAATCGAGGGACGCCACGAGGGAGACGTTTAAAATTGTGCCGGGCACAGAGCTGGGGTGGCTTGTGCATGGGAGATCTGAAGGCACAGAATCGTGGTATCATTTAGGTTGGAAAAGACCTTTTAAGATCATGGACTCCAACCATTAACACAGCACTGCCAGCCCACCACAAAACCACGTCCCCAGGTGTCACATCTGCATGTCTTTTAAATATCTCCAGGGATCATGCCCCAGACACTTTCTTGGGTAGCCTGTTCCTAGAGTCAAGGGCAGAAACTCACCTGCCCAGGGATCAGACAAACATCTCATCACCTTGATAATCAAATTTATCTGCATCAGTCACAGCAGCTCAGCTGGCCCAAGGCTTGGTTTCATGCAAACCTCACTGGCTTGAAGGCAGAGCCAGAATCTGACCCTTTAACAAAAGAAAATGCCTTGATGTAAAATCTCCTGGTACTTAGGGATTAAGGATTACCACGGTAAGTACTTCCTGAATGTGCAAATGCTTAATTTGGGTACTTGGACAAAAAAAAAAAAAAATCCTTGCACTGTGGTACAGTATAAACTTATGAATATCTGACTGCCAAATGCTGCCAAAACTATTTGTAATTGGCCAGCAGAACAAAGAGTTAAATCAGTAACCAGAAAAATCCTGATTTTGGAAGAAATATCTCATCTTGCATCTTCTTCTCAGAGAAAATTATTCATATTAAATATACATCAGATCTTTATACAAGTTTTAGTCACTTTTAAAAATACAAATATGAAATGTTTTCCCTTCAAGATTTTGTTCCAAGAGTGCTAAAAATTTGTGTCAAAATTAAGCAGCTTGACATTGAGCAAGGGAAACACAGTTTGCTCTAATTTCTCATGAAACTACAGTAACACAGACCAAATTTTGTTTTAAAATAAGGTAGTGCAGTCCCACTTGGAGTCAATTTGTTGTGACTGCTAACAGAACTTGGTTCTATAACCAATGAATGTTGCTGCACTGTACAATAATCACATTAATAACTTCATAGGGCCAAGTCATATTATCTGAAAAACAGTTCTTAATTTAAAAAATACTTTAGAGTGATTTGTCACGTGCAGCTTTTCCAACATTGTGCATTGCATCTTGGATGTTGCTTTTGAATAACCTGATGCTCACTATAAAGCAGAATTTTCTGGTCAGACACATTTTCCATAACACTCTGAAAATCCTGTGGCTCTCACAATGAAACATTCATGTTTTTTGAATAAAGAATGCATTGAATTGTGTCAGGGAAACCAAGACATTAAGGAAGAATGGAGATTGACACTTTAATTTGTATCATACAAGGCACTGCAACTGGCAGTTGCAGTTAATTGTAGAAGTGCTTCAGAATGAAACGTTTTGGGTAACTTGGAAGAATCTTGAACTTCAACTTCAGTATATTCTGCATTCAGTACAATGATGGTAATACTTCAATTATTCTAATTGCAAATAGAAAATCTTCTTAGTGGAAAATTTCGATTCTGCAAAAGTTGTTTTTATATTAGGAAAGGAGCCAACTGTTTTATGCCCAAAAGACTTTTAATCAACTGTTCAGTGCGGGGTCCATATGGCAGAAAATAAGACCTGTAATCTTTGATCTTATTTGGGCTTCATCAGAAAGAAGGAAACACATGATCAAGACTACTCTGAACTGTAATTAAACATTGTCCTCCTGTTGACCCAGTTATCAAAAGCTACTTCATATGAGCTGGAAAAATCAAAGTAAGATTGGTATGACAAAGTGATCCATCTGGGTTTGGAAACTAGCATGTAGTAACTGTGCTGCTCTAATGGGCCAAAAAAAAAGTCAGAAATGCATTAATTGCTACGTTGATGGTGCTTGATGAAAAATAAATATCTGCAAAAGCAGAAAGGGTTGTAATGAATTACTTTTAACTGGTACCTTAGGTCTTTGGGTGTTGCTTTAATATTTTCTGCGGAGCAAATGAACGAAGATCTAGTTAAAGTAATCTGAATAATTTTGTTTCCTATCTGAGGAGCAGGGAAAAAGCCTTGCATTACCTGACCAGGCATGAAAGTCCTCGAGGAAAGCCATGTGGTAGAAGAAGGCAGTTTTTTTTTAAAAAAGGGATTGTTTGATGACCAGTTTCTGGAGAGTGTAAGAAGGTGGAAATCTGGCCTGGAACTGGGTGGAACAAAGCTGAAGCTGCCTGCCCAGAAGTTGAGGACCAGAGGGGTGGAATGTTAAAAAATGCTGAGAAAAGGAATTGCTTGCAGGCCTTGCTGTTAGCAAGCAATTAGCTTTGTATAATTTCCTGATCAGTTTTTAGAGTAAATCTGGTGTTTAGACACGCCTCTGAAGGCTCTGTGAGCAACTTGCTCTATCACATGCCCCATGAACAAGAAAACCAGACCAGTCCACAGCCTGGGGCAGCCTTGGGGTGTGCAGAAGCTGCAGGTAAGATATGGATGAGCCAGGAGTTGCTTTCTAGGTCAGGCAAATGAAATACACCAAATTGGTGGCTACAGAGCATGTATGTGGCTTAGGAACTGAGAGTCCTGGATCTGAGGGACACAGCACTCATGAACAGCCACCCCTGTTAGCACAAGACACAGGAAAAGGAAAGTTTGGGTTCAGCACTGTAACTTTTGCACAAGAAGCTTATCCAGGGCTTTACCAATTGGATTAAAGTTTATCAATTCTGGTAAGAAACAGTGGGGTAGCTGATAAATGGAGGAAGAGACAGGAGATGGCAAAGAACTATTAAAATCTGCAAATCATTATATGAGTGCCTGTTCTGGATTTAAATGTGTTAATATAAATTAATTATGAACTCTCAATCAAAGGAAAAAGTAAAGTATTTGTGGAAGGGGCACAAAGTAGCATAATCTAAAAATAAAGTAGTTTGGGCTGAATGAGAGAAAAAATGGGGCCAAAAAACTTCAAATCATCTATCTCCAGCTTCCATGTGTTGATGATAATTTGTCTGAGTTTGTTCTCCAGTGCTGCAGAATATTATGAGATCAAAAAAGCTGACCCATATGGAAATTTCTGCTGGCAAATAAAAGCTATTCCTGCTGTTTTTTTGACACGAGTGAGGTCTGATAACAATGCAAATCACAGGAGTATAGAAAAATGCAGCCGAAAAAAATTATTTTAGAAGAACTTCTTCCTTTTCCAACGAATTTTTTGAATATACATACACCCTTCTGTCTGGGCACAGACACCATGATACTGATCTTTGGGGGCAAGAAAATCCCATAAAAAAAGCCAATGGAATTTATTAGGATTCTGTCTTAAAAAAAAAAAAAGTATGCATGACCCATCCTCCCCCAAGAAAAAAGTCTGAAACATTTCAGTTGAAATATGCTGAAAGAAACCCAAATAAAATATCTACCCCTACGCCTAAGTTTTAGACTCTGAAAGGATTTAAAGATATACAGATGTTAAATGGAAGCAAAACTGTCCTTTGTATCTGGGCAATTAACTTGACATTGCATTGTACTGAGACATACTTACATCTTCATGCTTTGTAATGTGATTTAAATTTCATTAAGATATGTAATACTAAAAATTACAAATAATCACCACCTTTAAACAACATTCCAAAGACGCAAGACACAATGGGGATATAAAAAGTCTCTAGTTGTACCTGAATAATCTGCAATAATTTTTAGGTTTAAATAATTAATCTAGTTGTCCTGTGAATGGAGATGAACATTATCATCTTTCCTGGACATGAATAATTTGAAGACTCTTTTCTCAAAATCTGTTAAAGAGGCACTGAGGTAACCAGTGCCTCGATAGCCAGTAAAACCAGTTCGTTACTGTAGCTGAAGAAACAAATTTCTCTTCCAGCAATACTAATTTCTTTCAGTACCTATCTGTCAAGATGGTTCTGTTAATTATAGTTTCTTATCAAAATGGCAATCAGGTCTCTTGTTGATCAAATTCCTAATATATCTTTGGCACTGGCTGGGAAGTGAGCTGGAAGGAAATTAAATGCTGATGCTTAAGGCAATACTTTAAGCCTGTCTTAAATTCCTTGGCATCACCTTTAGAAACAATGTAAAGAAAATGACTGGTTGTACATGAGTGGTCCATTCTGTATTCTTCTTATTTCTGTGCATTTCCTCAGTTTATATGATTTGACTACCAGATTCTGAGTTCGGCGAGCTTTTGGAAGAACAAGTCTAATTTTTCCTCCTACCCCTGATAAGGGAGAAAAATGGCAGATGTGAAAATGTCTTCATTTTGCCCTATAGACTCCTTGAAAAATTTAATCCTGCACATGAAAACAATGCTCACAATTTCACTGGAGAGCAGATATCAACCCCACAGGAGGTCTACTTCATTGTGTTCTCCATTTTTTTTCCTTCACCTGTATAAATTTCTATTGTTCTCATGTCTCCACCACTCCAACTTTAAAAGTTTGAACTTTCTTTACACTTCCAGATACATAGATTTTCTTTAAGGGAAAAGTAGCGTTATTTTTTGTATATTTGATGTTCTCATGGAAACAATTAATATCAATTACTCTAATATGATTTCCCATTTCTGACTATATAGCTTTTGTAAATAGTCATTCTGTTGAAATAAAAGACAAACAGCTGTACTACATACATACACCCCATCTGATGCATTGTCTTTCTACTACAGCCACTGGTATTAAAGAAAAAGTCATAAAACCAATCTTGGATTAATATTTTTTCCAAGATACTTCTCCGGTTTCCAGCATTTTTTAGTTTAGAAGCTTTCTCATCTAGAAATTTTATCTAGGTAATGTTGGCTGACTGTCCTTGACAGAGCTTTCCTCTAGGAACCCATCTAGTAGCTTTCAGAATTTATTGTACTTTGGGCATCCAAACAAAACAGGATTTTATAATAACAGGATGTTATGTCCTGCAATACAATTAGGCAGTACATGTGCCAGTGGTTTTTTTTCCATTTGTCTTTGACCTGCTGCTTGATGGTTTCATTGAGTACCCCGTGGTTCTAGTTTCATGAAAAATAATGACTAATCATTCCCTTCCTACCTGCTCCACATCAGTTATGTTTTTCTAGGCCTCTATCAGGTCCTCAGTTAATCTCTTTTTTTCAAAATGAGGAAGCCAAATCTTTTTGCTTTCTTTGACAGCAGAGATGGGTCAGAAATAGGGAACAATCTGACTCTCCTTATCTGTATCCTTTCTAGTTGTAAAATCTCATTTTTGCAGTGGCCAGAGCCTCTCAGAGGACTGGGTACACCATAGCCTTATGGATTACCCAAAGATAGTTTATGTTCCCTTCCTGGTCTTTTTGCTGGTCAGGGGATAGAAAGCTTCATCTTGCAAAGTGCTGTCTGTAATGATGTAGGAGAATGCCTGGTGACAAAAGCTGACATGAGAACTCACTGTTTGGAACATAGAATTAAGGTCACTTCACCGTGTGCACTGCTCTGCATTCATCTGTGCTGCTTTTCTCTTGCTGCTTTGTTAGCTGGGCAGTCCTGGCAGATCTTTCTGTAACTCCTGGCTAGCAATTAAATGCTGTCTCTCTGAAGCACTAACCCTTCTGGATAAAAACACCCAAAGCCAGAAGTGATAGAAGTTTACATGCCACATCTCTTTAAAGGTTTGTTATTTTTTTTGCTCCCCGTCTGTTTGCTTCCAGTTGTTCAGCACCCTAGAGTGAAAGAAACAAAAAGAAACATAAAAATTCTATTTTTTCCAACTTACTATGCCTTCCAAATTTTCAGGCAAACCATTTCCTTCAGTTATAAACTGAAGACAGAGACTCCAGGTAGTTTCCCTGACCTACTTGCCCGTGGAGCCTTCATGAGCAATGTTTTCAAGACCAGGCTATAAAGACAGCTGCAAGGAATGGCAGAATAACTGCTGGGAGGGAGAAGTCTGTCTGAGAACTCCTCTGATGCTGCAACTAGAACAGCCTGAGACATGGGATTGATTTGTTCACAATGAGTCCTTGCTGGCTTTGGCACATTTCATTATATAGATTGAACAATAATTGGTCTCATTGGTATATAGCTCTTTTATATGCGTTTTTAAGGATGGAGATACATCACACGTGTATTTTATCAGTGCTCTGTCAGTACATGGTAGCTGAACCCAGCAGCAATGACAGTATTATTGAGATTAGAGTTTATATATAGATATGCTGTAAATTTTCACTTCATGAATGGCTTTGCAGGACTTCTTGTCTTCTATGCAGGATAAATATGAAATTAAATAATGTAAAGAAGCTTTTGTTGTACAACTTCATAGTATCAGTGGTAGGGTGGCAGGAGAAACCTCAGGAAAGCAGAGAATATAAAGAGGAATGGAGAAAGGACAAAAAGAAGACGAATATGCAGAATGGAGTGCTATATAGTGTTAAAGGGGTATTTAAGAAAAACAAAGCTACTCAAAGTCCAAAAAAGATTTTTTTTGACTCCCAGGGAACCCATTGAAGCTTCTTGGGAACTACTGACATATAAATCTGTGAGGAAGAATAGAGAGCAGGAATGTAAAGCATCCATGACTATGGCAAATAATTCTTGCAGTAGGCATGAGCTGGCCCTGCCTGCTGCTCCCTGCTGTTCAGAAATGTCTGCAAGTGATGCAGTGGGAAGTGCAGGAACACATCTGGAATGTACCACAGAAACCTGCCCTGGCCATTTGAGAGACCTAACACCCTGGGCACTGCACAGCTCTGCTGTCCCTGCACATCAGCATGGAGCCGTGTTAGTGGTTAAGATGATGAGATTGTCTGTGAAGCAGATAAATGTGATTTTTTGCATGTATTGACAGGTCTGCAACATTCAGCATGAAGGATTGTTTAAAGACATACTCATTTGTTTCAGATCTCATTCTTAACTCAAGGAATAAACACCATTAATTCAGAGCCGTTCACTGAAAACATCAGATCTGCGTGATGTGCAGAAAGTGAAACAAAAGACTGCAGAGACCTTTATCTTTAAAGGCTTTCTCAAAATTCACACTGACAGTCAGTACCTCACGCTCCAAACATTGAAGCCTTTGTTCATGTAGAGGTTAACTGCAGTCAGAGGAAGTGGTTTAGCCATGCTCAAACTAATCCAGAATTGGGACAGCCTGTCAGTTTAGGTGGGAGGGTGTCTGGGGAGCTGTGCCTCAGGCATTGCCTGATCCCAGCGTCCCAGCATCCCCACCCTCCCAGCTCCCTGAGCCAGCATGGCAGCTTGTCATGCTGTGCACTGAACAGGGTCAGGGGAGGGATCCACCAGCGAATTCTGGGCACCTGTAATACATTTTGCTTTTCTCTTTAAGCAGATCACTGGTTAGAGGGAAAATCAGGAGTCTCAGAGCAGCTAATGTAACCTCTGCCTACATTTATTGTATCCAATCATTACAACCACAGCTTATTAATAGCAATAATTGAAAAGAAACTTTGCTTAATAGTGAGGTTTCTTTCCCCCTTAGGCTGCCAAGAGCTTTCCCGTATACAATCTCATTTTTCAATATCATTTCATCTATCAGGCTATAATAAGTCTTTTACTTCATTTTTTAGTGCTCAGTCACCCAAGTAAGTTTTCTCCTGATATTTTTGTTCAAGCTCCTCTATCAAGACAGCAGAATCTGGAGCACACACAGACCAGACTGAAGACAGAGCTGCTCAGGGGAGCAGGCAGCTGGCTTGTCATCCCTAGCAGCTCCTTCCCTGACATCCATTTCCCATGAGTGTGGCAGCACAAGGCACTGTTGGTGGTGTTTTCCGGAGGCACCGGAAGGGAGGACCCGTTTCACTCTGTGGTCACATCCCCAGACATTACTGACAAGGGTCACATGGCAGATTGCCATCTCTGAGGACAATTCCCTTCACCCTCAGCTCTGTCTCTGATCTACCCACAGGTCTCAGCCTGTCACTGAAGTCTCCTACATTCCCATACACTTTTTGATTTTTTGTCTTATCGTCATATTGACAAAAGCATCCTTCCATCTCTCTTCCTCTTCCCCCCCCTCCATTTTTCTAGCTCCCATCTATCACAGGTGGAAGAGAAACACCGGTGTGATACTGTCAAGCTCAACCTACTTAGTTCCCCCAGCAAGGGACAGGCTGGATGGGAACAAGCTGCACATACAGGGCTCACACATGAGAATTGTCTGGGATCTTCACCTGCCAGTCCAGGAGGAATGTGAAATTGCTCTGCCCACACTGTCTCTGTGTTGGGCAATGGGCAGCACCTCGGTGCCAACGTGTGAGTTCCACGTGGAGAAATCTGCTTGCATGAGATGTTGGATGTTTTCAGAGCAATGCCTTCCCCCAGTCTCTGTTATTCTGTACTACTGAGGGACTTCTGGCTGGAAGTCAACATAGGCCACCAGCAAATCTCTATATGACACCACCTTCCCAGCAGTTTCAGATACTGTTCTCCAGTGGCTTTTTGATCCATGGCCCGTTCCAAGGCTCATCTCCCTATATTTGTATTATCCTATCAACCACAGCTCATGATGCTCAGTAACAGCCCTTGATCAAGGCAAAGTCATGATTCTCCTGTAATATTATTTATAAACAAGTTATAAATACATGTGTGTCTGTAGGTGTTTAAGTCTTGTTTTATATTTACTTAACAACACATCTCAACTGCTTTTTGTAAAAGACAATGAAAAATTATTCTGCTTGCCCTTTTCTTTGCATAACCTTGAAGTGTATGCGTGCATGTCTGTTTCAGCTTTCTGTGGATTGGTGTCCGAGGATGCCAGCTAAGGGCCACAAAAGTCATTCAGAGACTTGACTGCCCTGACCATTCCTATCTTCAAAACAATTCCCTCATCCTGCTGATTCACTTTCAAAACACGTATCTACTCTGACATGACTCTCTTTCTTTCTCTCACAGAGAGAATCTGTGACAAGTTTGCAAATCAAGCTTCCCCTCTGCATCTATCAGTAAATTGTCAAATCCCTTAAAATGTAGCAGCTGCCATTTTCTCACAATATTAAGGAAAGGGATTGCTCTTAAAGAAAAATAATGAGGAGAGGAAAGTTAGTATTTGATTTTCGCCCTTTTAGCCAGGCACTTGTGTTGTCTTCTCTATGGTGGTGAGTCTTCTTATGGAAAGCGTTTCCTATTTCTTCAGTTGCCTGTCAGTGACAGCTTTGAGTGACCTGCAGCTGACAGCACAGCAGCTGTCAGTCAGGTAGAAGCAGGAAGGCAATCAGGTGCCCACATTTATTTTGTTATGGTTGCACTGAATGCTCCAGACTACCATCTTTCTGACAGGGAAGTTGGCGTCCCCGTGTTTGCAGACATTGTTCCATTCTTATCCCATAGATAAATGTGATGGTAGCAGCTGTGTGTGTTCTCAGACAGCCTGCAAAGCAGAAAGATTCACGAACTTATTAATTTAAAAAAGAATAATAAATGGTAGTCTTCAGGCATCAATGTTACGTAATATCAAGATATATTAACTCTGCTCATCAAAGCAGGCAAGAGTGAGAGGTGATCAGAGATGATGCCAGTAGCAGAAGTGAGCTACTGTTGTAATGCTGTGCAGGACTGTGTAGCCTGGTACCGCAGCTATTGTGTGATCTTCGTGTGGACTTGCCTTGCAGCCAGGTTTTCACGAGCTGTTCTCACTGGTGAACTCAATGTGGGACATCAGGGAGCAGCTGCTTTGTGTGTTGTCCTATATAACTGAGTCGCTTCGACTTTTCACAAGGCTATTTTGGGACTTACCAAGAGCTGAGCAGAAGGACAGCTCTCTGCTTGTAATGTCCCCTTCCACAAGCAGAACTACTCTCTCTTTCATCTTCTCCCATGCGACCCACACTCACATTTGCCTCTCACAGCCTGTTTCTGAAGCTTTTCCACAGAGTATCTCCAGCAGCTCGTAAGGGGGAGCAGTAGCAGATGGGTTCCTGGCATCGAAGGAATTACCATCTGTTATTTCTCTTCTCAATTTTGTGCACGGCTGGCAAGAATTTGCCTGTTTCTCCTATTCTCCCTTGATCCTCTGCTGCCCAGTTGGACAAACAAAGGTAGGGAAATAGCAGCATCCCTCTTGCCTTTTCCCCTGCTTGTACCAGGAGCTGCTGTGAGCAAGGGTAGCACTCAGCACCCAAAGATGGCTGTATCCCCACTTCATATACTCCCCATGACAAGCTCCATCTGCTGTGCCTTCAGAAACTCCTGATCATTGAGAAGGAATAAAAAAAGCCTAGCAAGACAACCTCACAGAAACTCCCAATTCACTTTATTCCCCTCCCACATGGTAGCACATATCAGGAAAGGCTCTGGCACTATAGGATTGGTTTACTTTTATCTTACAATGTATTGATGTTGCCCAGCTAGATACATTCCGATAGCTATTCTACAAATATAACACAACACTTTTCTACATATCTGCATTGATGAGACTTTCTTTTGAAAGAGAAATGTTTCACCTAAAAAAAATCTTACCATGTTCCCCTCCTGGAGACCTCTAGGAATTCAGTCATGTTTTGGGGACTGTAAGGTCAGGCTTGGAAACTGCTCCATGCTCATGATGTTTTTCTAATTTGCAGGTTGTGAAACACTGCTGGTGAGGACCAAGTGCAGTTTATTGCCATTTCTGGCTGTTTTCACTATAAACTTTCAATATTAAAAAAAAAAAAATCATTACTAACATGTTTGTCTTGAATTAAAATTATCATTCACTTTTCAAATCTGCTAAGGAAGAAGCCAGTCAATTATTTCCCAATGGAGGAAGGGGATAGGTGTTTGGGGTGGTTTTGTTTGGAGTTTGGTTTTGGTTTTTTGGTTTTGTTTGGGTTTTTTGTTTGTTTGTTTTTTAAATTTTTTTGTTGTTGTTGTAGTTGTTGCAGTTTTTAATGTACTTGAGGGGTTTGGACAGAAAATGGAATTCCTTTTCTTCCTATTGTCTTTCCAGCTGAGATCTCTGCATTGCCAGTCTTAGTTGAAAAATACTTGGATATGAGATTTCTGCTGGCTTCAGCTAATGTGAAAATGTGGGTTATGTATCAGTGACCGTGGTATGCCTCATGTGGTTCTAACCTGGCCATCAGAAAGGGCATTTACATGGAAATCTAGGTTAGTCCTGGGAATATATTCAGCATGTGGTTCATTTTCTGTGAAGACAGAGTAGTACAGGCAAATTAATCCATCTCTCCTGGACCTCAAAAGTTCATTCAGTAATCTGTTGGAGCTTTGGTGGGGTTTTTTTGTTTCTTGTTTTGTGGTTTTTTTTTGTTTGTTTGTGTTTTTTTTTTTTTTTTTTTGGTTTTTTTTTTTTTTTTTTTTTTTTTTTTTTTTTTTTTTTGTTTTTGGTTTTTTTTTTTTTTTTGTAAGAATAAAGCTCTTGATTGTAAGGAAATCTGGAACAAAACACCAGCCAGTCTTGATCTGGCTCACAATGCATAAGGCAGATGAAAATAGCCCAAAATATTACAGCAAAACAAACCACAAAGAAAATACCCTTAGAAAGTTTTACAGGTTTCAATTTTTTTTAAAGAGTTAGATTTCATGATACAGAATTCACATTAAATACTTTTATGCAGTACCTGTTTCAGCTATTGCAGTCTGTGTCTGTAGGTTGAAAATGTGATTAGTGTAAAAAGAAGCATTTATAGTATAAATGCAATTATTGAAAAAAGTTCTAGAGAGGATTTTAAAGTAGCTAAGTTTGTGGTATCCTGCTTTGTGATGGAACAATCATTTAATCCAAGATGTACCAAAAGTGATTGGGAAAATTCCCACGGAAGTCAGTCTCCAGTTCAAGATCTTAATCTCCTAATTGGTCTTTGACTCCTCTCTCAGCTGAGGAAAATAATTGTAGCTTTGATCCAGATGCCTTCTTTGTAATCCATTGTTTTAGTGTTTTGAATACACACCACCCATTACGTATCAGGTATTTTGATAAAAACCTAAAAAAATCCAAGTTTATAGGATAGTGTCATAAACCTGGCATCTTTCCCACACTCACTTAACAGAAATGTAATGCAATTTTCTTTGTTTCGTGTATTCTGCATTCAATGGAATGTGTGTTTAGAAGCTGAGTGCTGAAATATTAGCTCAGAGCTCTTGAAAAAAATCACTAAATTGTATGCTTTTTTTAAGGATCTGAATCAAATTTTCTTCACATTATCAACACAGCATTACAATTAGATACCACATAAAAATTTCAGTTTCTCTCTCAGTGATCACTGTCTGTAAATGTTTTTAGTCATTGATGCACGATAAAGAATGTAAGGCAAATGCTAGCTTTAGCAGAAATAAATGCTTTTTGAAGCCATATTTAATCGGTGCACTGCAGATTCTAGGCTTTCAATTTCAAGGCAAGGCACATCGTTATATAGAAATTCATTCTCCCACACTAATGACTTCTGAGGAGAAAAACTATTCAAAATGCAATCATAACCTGCTGTCTGGTTCTTATTTTATAGTCAGATCACATTTCAAATGTGGGATCTACCTATTACTCTGCTTTTGCCAGCTGCTTTTGCCCCTGCTGTGGTGGTAGTGGGGAAGCACAGGGTCTGACCAGCTCCGCACGTCCACTCACTCCAAAGATGTTGTCGGTGACTTGGCATAATAAAAGGAAGTAGGAGACTGGAGGAATAATGTATAACCTCATTTCACTTCCCAGAAACACACTAAAGATGACTAAGAAATTGATTTGTGAGAGTCTGGAAAAGCACAACAAACGAGAGGGTTTGAAAAGTGCCAGAAGAGAACTGCCAAGAAAAGAGGGCATTGTCCTGTCCCTTTTGGCACTGAGGACAGCAGCTGGCTGGGAGTATTAGCAGCCATGAGAGGCTTCGGGCACCTGTGCTGGAGCAAAAAGCCCCTGCTCTGTGGAGGGACCAGGTGTTGCAGACAGAAAACTCCCTTGGTCACCCCCACAGGGGCCTTGCCCACCTCAGGAGGGTCACTGCTGACAGCTTGGCCACAGTGTGACAGCTTTACCCAGGCTGCTGGGGAGCAGGGGCTGGGCAGTTTGGCAGCCCCCAAGCACTCCGACCACTGATCTGGGGGGTGTCAGTGGGGCAGAGCCCCCAGGCTGTAGCTGGGCTGAGGGGGTCTGTGAGAAGATGAAGTGAGAGGGAGGGGTCCTCACAAAGCAGGGAGAGCCAGGGACTGTGGACAGCAGGCAGGCCTCGAGGAGCACTCCGGCTGCTTGCAGTTTTTGGAGTATTTCTGCCGTATATCTGAGATAAACCAGGTTCTTCCTTCTCCTCCCAGGTCTACATCTGTTCAGTAAGGAACACTGTGGCACTGATTTATCTAGGCTAAATTGCTACAAGTAGTTTGGACAAAGGATTGTTAGTGGGCAGGTCTTCCTTGTGTCACAGGAAAGTGCACGGTAGTTTAAATAGGCATAATAATCCTTTCTGTGCTCCTTTCAACCATTTTTTATTTGTGTTCTGAGTCTCTGCATAGAGTGGAGGAGCAGTGTCCTGGATCTCAAGCCTGGGGGCAATGCTGTCAATTAAAAGACTCAGCTTACATTTGTGGAGCTGAACCAAGACCCGTGTGCAACTCTCACTGAAAGCAACACCCTTTCAGGCTGAAATGATATTATTCAGTATAACAGTTATAATTCACATTCTTTGCTGTAGTCTGTAGTTTTTCTATATGCAAGTATCAGCTGGCTGCTTAGTTATTGCTGACTATGTTTTCTAAATGTCCTTACACTTAATTTTTTTTTAGTTTTCTTATAAAACTAATTTTTGATTCTCTAACCCCTGCTCACTACACACAAAACATCCTGCCAACCATTTTTGTGCAGCCCTTCTCTCTGATTTCTTTGTTGAAGTGTTCTGTTTTACTCCATTTTCCTTTCAGGTTCCATATGTTCTACCCAAGTGGTTTTCAGCCTCCAGCTTTTTGGAGCCCTAAATTATTCTGGTGGAATTACGGTTTCCTATATATGACATTTAAGTCCACCTGATAATAGGCTTAAAAAAAAATTATTTACCTTTGCAGATCCTTTAAAGGCAGTTCACAGAGGACTCACATAAGGACACTGCTGTTTGAAAGCCTTTCTTCTGAATACTGACACTCATTAATTAGAGAAACATCATTACTTTTCATTATAGGCATTATTGTTTATTAGCTCCTGTGTTTAGTTTCTCTTAACATTCTCCATAAACTAATTTTCTTAAAACCTATTACCATTTCTACTGGACTAGGATCTCAAAATATCTTTTTAAATTTCATTTTCTTTCCAGTGTCTCCCTTTTACCTCTAGGCTGGCCATTCATTACAAAGATGGTGCTTATATTCAGCACTCCAGAAAGATGAAGCTTTGGCAGTGTAACAGCCACTTGTTTATTTCCAAACCAGACCTAGTGCAGTTCCCATAGAGCCTTCCCTCACTGCTTTTCCCTTCTTTTCCCTTTCAGGAAATCAATGCCATTTTCATTAACAATGACAGATTGCTCCTCATACCTTTCTTTTTCTTGTTGCTTTTTCCCCCTTTGGCCACTCTGGTGAGCCTGCCAAACACTGCTAATTAGCAGTTGCTTAGATCTGGGCTCTGGTACTCTGAGATGCTCCATACAAATGGACTCACAGGGATGTCTGTGCACGCTGTAGGTGCAGATCCAGCCTTCTGCCATACAGTACAGGCTGTTTTTATGGCTGCATTGTCACTAAGGCATAGAACCAATAATTCATTTCATTTAGGTCATTAAGTGCTTCTTAAATGACCTGAAATTTAAATAATCTCTCGTGTAAGATTTGAATTGTACCATTTTCTGTGTCCTTGAATGTCTGCTTGTTTCAAAAAAATGTGTAATCAGTACTGGAACCTATTATCCTTGGTTTAGGAATCCAAACCAATCACATGTCAGGAATTCAAACTAATTCAATTTCATGCCCATGAAATGAATGCAGCCAGAAGGAAGGTTGTTTTATGAAGGCATGTGGAATGACATGTAGAAGAAATTACTTTAGACTCGGCTGAAATATTCATGTGAAGGTGGTGGACAGGGCAAAATGAAGGAGAAATAGCAATGCAGGGTGAAATGCCAACCTTTAATAAGACCAGGGCACACTTTTTGAGCTTGGGGAGGCAGGAAATGGAAGAGCATTGTAGCAGGACTTAAACCAATGTGAGGTGATCACACCAGGGCAATGGAATTATTCAAAATGCCAATATCATTGTTTTAGGGCTGTCTGCACTGATAAGTGAGCTCCTAAAGGTACCAGAACTGTAACTGAGACCAGAGCTTTGCTGGCACCACTGTATAGTAACTTGAATCCCTAGTTTATCACAGGCACTCCAAAAATCCCGAGATCTCCATCAAAAGAGATCCCACTGCCTCTCATACAAGATAATCCCTAGGGAATTACCACCTTTGGGTCATGCTGCAGCACCTCCTTCTCTAATGAAGACTTTGGCTAAAACTTGGATGCTATTTGTATTGTAAGATCATCCATCTTTTCTCTTCTCCATAGAGTGAGAAATGAGGCAAAACCACAGCTCCTGATGACAGGGAAAGGAGCTTGAATATTTTTCAGATCCATCAATTACCTCAGTAGTCCATTATAAATACAGATGGAGGATCTTGACAACAGAATGCAGGTGCTGGTTTTTAGGCCTAAGACAAGACAGAGATGTTAAAGGTGGGGATTCACTCAATTAAATATGTATGTCTGAATGTATCCATGTGTGTGCTGCCCAGCCCAAGAGTAGACAGTGCAGAGAAACTGACAACTGACAACAAAAGTCCCCTGACAACTGAGGACATTTCAAAGAAGACTTTTAAATAAGTAGATATTTTAAAACAAAGCCAAATATCACCAAAGAAGCCAGATTTGATATTGCTTACATTTAGGAGGCAAGAAGAGGGATAAATAGGCACTAGTCACAGCAGATCATGGACATCTTGGTGTTTTCAATTCAGAGTAGCTTGAGGACCTCACAGTCCCTGTGCACTGCTGCACAGGGCACCACACTTGCCCTTCACACTGCACTTTCTTTTGAGGTGTTGCAGAAAACCCGACACATTGTAAAACGCCAGATTTCCCCTCTGGGGTGCAGATGTTCAGTCGTGTGATGAGGCTGCCCTTGGCTTGTGAGTGAGATTGTCAACCAAATGATGTTAAGTGGAGTTACACCAAGGCTTGATTAGCTGTAGGCATCCTGTTGCTTCAGCCAGTTTCCACACTATCCTTGACCCAACCACTTATTTTTAGTATTGCTCTCAAAGATGTTTGTTTTCTGATCAACTCCTGTGCTCAATAAACATTTCCTTGCACAGTGGCCTGGGTGCAAAGTTGAAAAAGACAGCTAGACTAGAATTTGTAAAAGATCTTGAGAAAATATTTTGCTTCTCCTTTGAATTTTGGGCGCTTTTTTTTCCCTTCTGATTTGTGCAATCTCTCATTGTCTTGTAAGAAAAGGATGTTAAGGTTAGCTGTATCATGGGAATTACAACTGGGATACTGGTGTTCTCTCTTTTGACATTCAGTCATCGATGAGAGCCACTCACTCTTCTCACCTATTAATATTCACACTTGCTTCTTTCCTGTTAATATTCACACTCGCTTCTACAGTAGTATTTATTAAAAATGTGCATTTTGGAAGTGGTTTTCAAGCTAAATATTGACAGAACTTCCATTTTGCTTGCTTCTTCCACGCATGCTCTCTAGGCAATGAGTAGTGTTCATGCAGGCTGGATTACAATGTATTAGGTATGTATGCATGCACATATATTTATAAAATTGATATATGCCATATATTGTATGCATATATTGTATAACTAGTGTTAGTGCTTTCATTTGCAGATCTCAAAGAACTTCACTGAGCAATCTAATAATTTTTTCCTCTTTCTTAGTCATGGAGAAGCCATGGTAGAAAGGGGATGTGGCTTGTTTAAAACCACATTACCAGGTCAGCAAGAAAGGGAATCCATGTCTTTGATTTCTTATACAGTGCTGCATTGGTGGGCAGTGATGTCCATCTTCTTACAGGTAACTTCTATTTAACACAAATACCTCCATTTGGAAATTTGGACTCAATTGTCAACCTTTAAAGGAGTAAATTTAAAAATAAAAAAAAGTCTGTAAAACGTGGAAAACAGGTCCTGCTAGTACTTAGAGCAAAACTTGACCAATATCAATTCAAGTCTATTTACAGGCCATAGTTTGAAGAAACAGTAAATTGGATTTTAAGACCCCCTAAAACCAAAAAAAAAAAAAAAAGAAAAAAAAAAGGGCTATGACATTGATCCAGGATGAACTGATGAACTCACTCTTCCAGTTCAAATATGTAAAATGCGCCTAATCTGGTGTGTTAACTTTTTACTGGCAGGCTTTGTGAGAGATCAGTTACTGTCTGTCTGCACCACTCCAATTTTATGCTGGACAAGTAGCATCTGTCTTTCTGCAGCCAGCATAAAGCCAGCATCAAACTGACATAATCTATGCATCAGGTCCTCCGGTTAATTTGAAAGAGGAACAATGGTGTGACCGCATCTGAGCTGAATCAGTTTTGTCCTGCTGTCTAATCAGTGGCACTGAGACCTTGTGCTAATGGTGATGGAAGAGCAGCCCTAGCCCAGAGCCCCGACCCCGCTGCTGTTTCGCAGGCAGGTTGCCTTGACCATACCCAAACGCGCTCATTCGCCGGGGAGAGGGAAGAGAGCGGCTAACTCTGCTTTCCAGTTTCCCGAAATAGCAGGGGAATACTTGCGGCCGCCCCCCAGCTCCCGCAGCTAGCTGGGCTGCATCTCCCTTTCTACTTACGCCCGCACCGCCGCCGCTGCGGCCACGGCTGCAGCGCGCTGAGCAGAGCCGAGAGGCGCTGACACGGCGGCGGAGGGGCGGGAGGGGACCGGCAGTGGGGGGGACCGGCAGGGAGGGGGCCCGGGCGGGAGCAGCCCCGCAGGCGCAGCGCCGACATCCCGGCGCGCCGGG